>CM028782.1:4591750-4605883 GCA_016801065.1 Sceloporus tristichus | reverse complement strand
CATGTCAAGAAATGGAATGCAATGAAGAAATGGCCATGTGGGGAGAATAGGGTCATTCGAAGGTGCCATCATGATGATGATGATGAGGATGAAGGCCTGAATGTTGGGAAGATGGGCTCCTGGGTCCCTTTCACATCCATTTCCCTCCTCTCTCCTTTTACCCTCATTACTTCTTCTTTCAGGCACATTTCCCATTGCTCCTTTGGCACATATTTTCTAGGGAGACCTTGGCCAAGTCACACTCTCTCAGCCTCCTCAGGAGCACTCCCAAGTGGTGCAGGGAGAGTCTATTATCCTTATCATCATTATCATGATGATGCCTTCTTCCCAGTATAGAGATTCAAGGCACGAAACAAAAGGTACCACAGTCCAAGTTAAAACAATAGACTGCATTAAACATGCAAAATCTAGCTTGCATCCCTTGTTTCTGGACCTGTTCTCTGGAGCAGCAGGAAAGAAGCTTGCTCCCTCCTCAATGTGGCATCCCTTCAAACACTTAAACAGGGCTCTGTCATGTCACCTTCCCTTCACATGCCACCCCTGAATTGGCTCTTCTATACCCAGCTCCTTAAGTCTTTCCTCATAGGGCTTCTTCACCTTTTCTAAGTGGGATCCCTTTCCTTCTATTGCTGTACTTTGCATCCATTGCTCTGGGCCCTATTCCCTGGAGCAGCAGAAAACAAGCTTGCTCCATCCCCAGTATGGGAGCGGGTCTTTTGCAAAGCTATTTTCTCTTAATGGAAATCCCGAGGGATGTTTGTGATACACTTGGAGGAGGAAACACCTTCAGTGTTCATAACAAGGCAGAAAAACCCACAATTTTAAATCAGGAATTGTGTTTTATTGTTGAATTGGTCCTGAAGGAAGTAGTAGTGTTATGACTGCAGAATGAGGCCTGGATTTGTGGAGACAAAAGTCCAAGAAATTAACATTAATTAAATTAAAATAGTGCTTTGGTCCATGAGGAAACTCAAGGGAAAAGGATAGTCTAAGATTTGAACTCGCGACTGAGAGAAGATGATTTTTATGGGATTAAGTGTGTTTTTTTAGGGGCGTTTTGGGGGACTTTGGATCAGAGGAAAGTCAAGACGGTGCCGTTCTTCCCGATCTGGCAGGGCTCCATCGGATAGAAGCGGATCATGATCCTTTGGAAAGAAAAGGGAAAATTAATTAATTCATTCATTATGGTATGTTTGTATGTATGTATGTATACATATATGTGTGTATGTATGCATACATACATACAGTATATGTGTGTGTGTTTGTGTATATATATATATATATATATATATAGGGGCCCCCAGAGGCTGTCTATTCTGACTCCTCTCAGAGATATATAATTTAATAATAATTAAAATTAATACAGTACAATGATATAAAACTTTTAGAGGAAATATAGATCATTATTATGAGCACATATATGTGAACATTAAGGGTTATCTCCAGAGAGCACCTGGTCGTGGTTCAGGATAGTCCTCCCAATCACCAAACAGTGGGGGAATTAATAATTAATTAATACTGAATTATTAATTTAATTAATATTAATTATTAATTGGCCCCTTTTTGGCGATGGAGAAGAACAAGAAAATAGTCATTATTTTTATTATTATTGGTCATTATTTATTATTAAAATAATAACTAATAATAATGGCTGTTTTTTTCTTCATTTATCTTCCAGGAAGAGGGGAGCTCTTTTATAATGAACCAGAAGCCAGAGTAGGCCCCTCAGCAGCCATGTTTCCCGTCCTTCATGGTTTCTTCGACCGTCCTCCAGTCCTCACCGTTCCGCGGCGAGCCCCAGCTCCTTCTGGAGGAGGTCGAAGAGGCATCTGCTGTGGAGCTGGTTCTTCTCGGCCGAACTTAGCACCCCCACCGACGAGACAGAAAGCAGGGCTCCCGGGGAAGCTGCCCCGTTCACAACCATCGACACGCCGCCCTTCACCGTCACCGACACGCGCTGCGAAAATAAAACAAAATGAAAGACATACAATAAAGTCCAGGAGGGTGGGGGAAAATATGAGTCCGCCCATGGTTGGGGTGTGTGAGGCGGCCTGGTGGACTACGCGAGGCCGGGGCTTCACCGCAGCCTAGTTGAGGCCTACTCGCGGCCTAGTCGCCCCCCGCTCCTCGGGCTTTCGTAGAATCTCGGCCGCTTGACGTGAATGGGGAGGTGGGGTGATGGACTACGCGAGCCCGGGGCTACCGTGCGGCCTAGTTGAGGGGTATTTGCGGCCTAGTCGTCTCCCGCACCACCTCGGGCTTTCCTAGGATTTCGGCCCCCTGAGATGGAGGGGTGAAGCGGCCTGGCGACTACGCGAGGCCGGTGCTCTCTTGCGGCCTACTCATCTCTCGCACCTCCTCGGGCTTTCCTAGGATCTCGGCTGCCGCCCGGCACAGCTTAGCCGGAAGGTCCTGAGGGAGGCGCTCCGGAGGGAGATTCGTCTCCAGCTCCACGAAGGGCATGGTGGTTGTGAGGGACGGAGTCCGAGACCCCTCGTCTTCGTCGGCCACCTCCCCTCACGCGAGGCCGGGGATTGGGCGGCCTACGAGGAGGAGGACCGCCCCCGACTAGGCCTCGCCTTCGTTCCTCTGTAGAGTTCCATGAGCCAGGACAATTTATCACAGAAAGCACCCTCTTTCCCTCAGAATTATCCCAAATTTTCCCATATTCGTACCTATAATATTCACCATCTCCTATTTACATTTATAACCGAATTGTGTACAAACACTATAATCAACAACTTGTTCATATTTATATCCCACTTTTGTACAATCACAGACTTTGTATCTAATAATAATAATAATAATAATAATAGTATTTATTTATAACCCACCTTTCTATTTCCACCCATTTGTGTTCGTATTTGATTAGATTTATTTAATATTTAATATGTTTATTTATTCATATTTATGTCGCACTTTTGACAAACTCCTTCTATCGATATTTCCATCCATTTGTGTTCCTATTTGTTTATTTTAGATGTATTCAATATTTTTATTAATACTTATTCTCATTTATATTCATATTTGTTTATATTTAATATTTATTCAATATATTCCTTTAATATTTTATTTGTTTATATTTATGCCCTTTTTTACAATCACAGCATGTCTATCTATATTGATCCATTTGTGTTCCCATTTGTTTATATTTATTTAATATTTATTCAGTATATATATATATATATATATATATGTTTATATTTATGACTCACTTTTGTACAATCAAACCCTTTTATCTATATTTCCATCCATTTGTATTCCCATCTTTTTATATTTATTTACTATTTAATCCATATATTTATTTGTATTCATTTGTCTGTACTTATGCCCCACTTCTGTCTATATTCCATTTGTGTTCTTATTTGTTTATATTTATTTAGTATGTATTCAATATACTTCTTTATTTATTTTTACATAATGGAAAGACACTTTTTTTTGGGGGGGGAACCGTCCTATTTCCTTTCATCGGCCATCACAGTCATGTGTTTTATTATATATATATATATATATATATATAATGAAATACCTTAGGATTGGGTCAAATGTTGGTTGACTCTCGAACACAGGACTTGGACCGGTTTTAATTTGGTTGATTGTTTTATTTGCAGGTTCTGCTCAGCGGCGTTTCGAGGCAGAGATGGAGTCCGCCGCCGTCGGCCATTTTGTTCACTTGAGCATCTTGAGGAGGACGGGCTTCATCTGGGCCTTGAGCGGTGGGTCGATGGTGATGTTCTTGAGCTCCTGCGCATTAAGGATGCGCGCATGGGCCTCCATGAAGAGCTCCTTGCCCAGCGCCATCTCCACACGCTTGCGCCATTCGAGGAGCTTGGGGCGGCCGTCGAAGACGTCCCAACCGGCGCCCATCGGCTGTGGAAAAGGGAAAAAATGCGTGTTAGGCAGGGCGGCCATTTTGTTTGTTCGGGAAGCTTGTCCCAAGTGCGAGTGTCGACCTGCATGAGCTCCGTAATGGCGACCAGGTCAGCCAGGGAGATCTCACTGCCGATGATGAAGGGCCGGTCCTGGAGGAACTTCTCGTCCAGCTTCTGGAGGGAGATGTTCAGCTCCTCCAAGGCATCCTGGACCTTCTCCGAAGGGATCTGCTGCCCCAGGAACAGAGGGATCACCACCTGCCATTTTGATCAATATATAAATTAAAAATCAATTTAAAAAAATTAACTCATTCTTATTTATTTATTTATTTATTTGTATTTCTTATATTGATTTGTATCCCACTCTTTTGCAGGACTGGGCCTTCTCTGCATTAAAAGGAGTACAATTGAAAAAAAAAATGAAATATGTAATAAAATTAAATAGAAAAATAAATAGTAAATTAATTTTAAATAACTTGTTCAGTAGCCTTAAAAGCAATAAGATAAAAAACATAAAAATAAATCAAAATGTAAAAATAATAAATAAATAAATAAATAAATAAATAGAAAATTAATTTTAAATAATTAACTCATTCTTATTTATTTATTCAATTATATTTATTTGTAAGCCATTCTTTTCCCAGGACTGGGAGTTGACAGCATTAAAAGCAGAACGATTAAAAGTATGAAAACTTAAATTAAATTTAAGAATAAATAATTAATTACTTTAAATAATTTACTCATTTTTATTTATTTATTATATTTATTTGTACTGCGCTCTTTTGCCAGGACTGGGAGGGAGAGGATTAAAAGCAGTATTGTGAAACACATGAAGAATAAAATGAAATAATGAATAAATAATAAATTAATTAATGATAAGTCAATTTTTAAAAGAAATTAAGTCATTCTTATTTATTTATTATATTTATTTGTACGCTGCTCTTTCCCCAGGACTGGGACTTCGCAGCATTAAAAGCAGCACAAATAAAAACATGAGAAATAAAATTAAATTTAAAAATAAATAATAAATAAATGAATTAAAAATCATTTTCTAAAAAATTAACATTTCTATTTATTTATTTGTTTGTTGGACTGGGGCTCGTTGCAATCTGTTTTTAAATATATATGTGTGCGTGTGTGTAATATATGTATATGTGTGTGTGTGTATATATATATATATATATATTACAAAAATATATGTTTTCCTTGCAAATTTTGCAATCTGTTATTAAGCATAGTTTTTTAGTCTACGGCCTTTCTCAAAATGGCGGCTGTATAGCATTGCTCCCCATTGACAAAAAAGGGAGGGCGATCCATTGCCATCTTTTAGCGGAATTCTGGGAAAACACTGCCTCCATTTTGGAAGGGAAGAGCAGAAGAAGGTCCTTTATGGACGCCATTTTGAGAGGGTGAAGTGGAGGAGCAGCATTTTTTGAGGGGTGTCGCTTTTTGCCACCATTTTGATTCTGTCGATAACAACCAACTGGGATTTGGTGGGAGGACTGGGAGGCCGCTCACCCGGAGCCAGAGGATCTTGGCGGCGCACGGCCGGAGGTTGCTGTGCTGCCAGGCCAGGAACTCGTCGACCCGCGCCCGTTTCTTCATGTCTGGCGGATACCAATGGCTGGGCGTGTTGTACTTGCGCGTCAAGTAGAGGAGGATGGCTGTGCTGCGGATATATAGGAAAGAGACGCCATTTTGAGTACATTCTTCAAGCCAAAAATTGAACGTCAGGAAAACGAGGAGGAGGATTACATGGTGACGGGGACGTTTAGTAGCCTCATAATTAAACTTTTGTTTTTATTTGCACTTTATTTGAGTGGGATAAGTCTGAATAATAATAATAATAATAATAATAATAACTGTAAGATCATCTCAAAATTTTGGGGAATTCATTGAGCAAAACATTGTACTTTGAGCCAAATGAGGAGGAAGATTACATGGTGACGGGGACGTTTATTAGCCTCATAATTAAACTTTTGTTTTTATTTGCAGTTCATTCGAATGGGGAAAGTCTTAATCATAATAACAATAATATCACCTCTCTTCCAGGACAAAGTCTCCGTCTTTCAAAACCGGGACTTTCCTCAGGATGTTGACCTTGTTGAACTCCTCGCTGAAGAGCTGGCCTGGAAAACATTGATTAATTAAGCAAATAATTAAGACCAAGCAAATGGTTGGAATTGGAGTGTAAGCGCCTCAGGAGCCAAAGATGGCCCTCGGAGGACCCTGGCGGAGGACCCCCACCTTTGAGCATCTCCATGCTCCTGATGATGAAAGGGATGTTGTTCTTCTTGGCGAAGATGAAGACCGCTCTGCAGGGCTGGGAGAGGAGGTCCAGGTACAGCTCCAGCACCATGTTTAGGCCGCTCCAGACAAAGATGACCGCTGTGCCTGATGGACCTGTGACCGCTCACCTGCTCCAGGATATCTGCCTGGATGATGGTTGGCCACAGAAACAAAGAGCCTGGTCCTGTCGGCCAATCAGGAGAGGAAGACTGACCGGCAGGTGTTCCGGTCACTTGGTGGTCAGAAGGGGACATTGTCCAGAGGGTCAAAGGTGGCCAAAGGGATCATCCAGGGCCTCTGCCATTTTGAGAGACCCACCAAGACCCAAAATGGTCAATCAACTGCCCAGCTGTCTATATAATATTATTATATAATATATATTATATATTTATATTGTATATATTATATATTATCTAATATTATATTATATAATATAATAATTATATTAGGAATAATATTATATAATATACTGTATAGTGTATTATTATGCATAATAATATATTGTTTAATATATATATATACAGTGGTACCCCGGGATACGAAATGACCGCGTTACGAAATTTCCGGGATACGAAAAAGTTAGATAGGAAAAAACTGTTCCGGGTTACGATATTTTTTTCGTATCGGGTTACGAACGCGGCGGCGGAACGAATTAATTTCGTAACCCGAGGTACCACTGTATATATATAATTTATATTATTATATATTATTATGCTATGTATTATTACATTGGTATATTTTATATATATAATGTGATATTGATATATTTTATTTTATATTTCATATAAGTAAGAAAAATATTAAATTTCAAATGAAATAAAAAAAACATTTCTATGCCTTTAGGCTTAATTTTATTCTTTGATTTTATTTTGACATTGTTTGGTTTGGTTTTACTGACTTATTTTGTTATTTTTACTTTAATTTTTGTTTTATTTTATTTCTTACTAAATTTTAGTTTTATCTGTTTTAAATTTAAACTTTTTTTGTGAAAAATCTTTTTTTTCTGTTATTTTTAGTCTTATATTACATCTATTAATTTTATTACATTAATAAATATGTCATTATATTCTGGTTTAATTTTTATTTTATTTTTAATTTTTTTTTGCTATTTTGCTTTAATTTTAATTTAATTTTATTTCTTCTTAAACTTTGCTTTTACTTGTGACTGTGGGGAATAAGGTTCCAGAACCTTCTCTGAGGCCTCAGTTGAACAGAGGCTTCTCTTTCTCTCCTGAGGCTCCAGAGAGAGAAGGAGGCCAGGCTCCTTGGGCCAAAAGGAAGAAAGTGTGTCCCTTTGTGTGTCTTTTGTGAGAGGGTTTTCTTATTACACAGCTCTGCTCCTTCTGGGGAATGTGGGTTTTAAAATGGATCAGAAATTATCCCTTTTAAGATTGTCCCCCAAAAAGGCCAAAAGTAGCTCCTTTGGGAGGTTTTAAAAGTCTCCCCAGTTTTCTTATCAATAGATTTTCAAGGAAGAAGGAAGGAGGCAGACCAGACCATCTCGTATTACCAAGAATGATACAAACAAACAAACAAACAAACAAACAAATAACAACAAGAAGAATAAGGATTAGACAGAAAAACAAACTTCTTATATTTCAAAAAGCAAAAACATTTTTAACAGGATAAAAATTCAACTTGGGTCCTTCAATCCTTTTACAACCGAAACAGGCTGTATCTGCACTACAGAAATAATTCAGTTCGAAACTGCTTTAACTCTCCTGGCTGCATCCTATGGAATCCTGGGATTTGTAGTTTGTTGTGGCATGAGAGCTCTCTGGCAGAGAAGGCTAAGCGTCCAAAGGTAAAATCCCAGGATTCCATAGCACTGAGTGGTTAAAGCGGTGTCAAAGTGCCTTATTTCTATAGTGTGGATGCAGCCTTCTTGGGAAAGGGGCTGATGCTGGGGAAAAGAGGAGGAATGCAGAAGGAAAGGAGGACGGACGGAGGGCCACCTGCAGCTGGACTGGCCTCCCTGAGCGGTCAAGACCTGAGCTGGTTGTGGACGATGGGCACTCTTAATACTAATATTAATATCTCTCACTATTGATTGTAATTAAGGAGGGGATCAGGTTTCTCCTTTCAGTAGCATCAGGAAATGTTTAGGTGTTGTTAAGGTTTGGAAATCCTGTTTGGGGACTTTTGTGTCCTCACAGCCATCGGGTGCCATCAGGAAAACCTTCCTGTGTTGTTTAGGTTCAGAAATCTTGTTTGGGGTCCCTTCCGACTTTGGGGCCCTTTCATCCTCCATTTTAGATTTCCTGAAGGCCTCAAACTGCCATCTGCCAAGCACTGAGGCAGAGGCGGCCATTTTGTGTTCAGGCAGCCATTTTGTGTTCTGGCAGCCATTTTGTGCTGCTTGTGACTGTGGGAAATAAGGTTCCGGAACCTTCTCTGAGGCCTCAGTTGAACAGAGGTATCTCTTTCTCTCCTGAGGCTCCAGAGTGAGAATGAGGCCAGACTCCTTGGGCCAAAAGGAAGAAAGTGTGTCCTTTTGTGCCTCTGGCCCTCAATTTTGGGGCAAAGGAAGGAAGGAAGGAAGGGAGGGAGAAGGAATGAAGGAAGGAAAGAAGGGAGGGAGGGAGGGAGGGAGAAGGAAGGAAGGAAGGAAGGAAGGGAGGGAGGGAGGGATTAAGGAAGGAAGGAAGGGGCCTGTGGGGGTCTGAGGAAGGGGAGGCAGGGACTCAGGGCCAGTGGGGAGGCTGGGCTTTGGGGGCTGGGAGAGAGAGGTGGGAAAGAGACCCTCACTTTTTGCCCTAGCTGGGGAGGGTCCCACCGGTCCTTGCCTCCCCCTTTGGGAAAGGAGACCCCCTCAGTCCCCTGGACTCACTCCTGCCACTCATTCCTAGAATGGCTGGGACTCAGAGGAGTTTCCTAGGCATTGTCACCTTCTGCCCTCCATGGCCATTGGCACTGACCTTTCCCCATTGCCTTCCCTCCCTCAGCCCTGTGGACCTCCTCCTCCTTCGCACTCAGAGCAACCCTTCTCTACAGCTGAGGACCCGGGGAAGCTCCAGCAATAAAGGGCTGCAGAAGAGGCCTGTTTGGGGCCGCAGGAATCAGGGTCTTTGTACTGAAGGTAGGTCTTTATTCCTGGAGCTGAAAGAGGACTTATCTTTAAATGTTTCAGTCCAGGATTGTATGGAAAGGTTGCAGCTGAGAGAGTGAGCCCATGCTTTGCAGGTATAAAGCCCCAAATGCAGTCTCTGGCAGCATTGTCTTCCCAGAAGGTGGAAGTTGGATTTCCAGACCCCAGACGCACAGTGCGCCAGTGAGTCCTTTGTGTGGGGACTGTGTGTTTCTGTATTGTTTACTAGAGCCTTGTGAGATATTTGTTTCACTGGGTTTATAAAATGAATTTCCATAGGTCTTCACATCCCCAAAATTAGAATAGTCCAGGATGCAGTCTTCCCTCATAAACCTATACAGAAGAAGCAATGGAAATCTAGAATAAATTAGATATCTAAAACAAAGGAGTTTTGAACCAGAAAACAAGCCAGGAAGATGGCTTCCAATAAAATAAGGAAGTTGAAACAACAAAACACGATTACGGAAATAAACAAAGATTCGACATTAACATCTGGCCAAAATAAAATTAAGAAGGTCTTCCATAAATTCTATGCTAAATTATATAAATGATCTCAAACGTCTAGAGCCAAAATAGAGGAGTTTTTGGGAAAAGCTAACTTAAAGCCACTTTCATACCAACAAAGAACTACAGTGGTACCCCGGGATACGAAAGCACCGCGTTACGAAATTTCCGGGATACGAAAAAATTCCATAGGAAAAAACTGTTTTGGCTTACGAAAAATTTTTTGGTGCTTTTCGGCGCTTTTTCGCACGAAATTGCGGCTTCCAGCGCTAGCGGCTATGGCTTTTTCAGGTTGCGAAATCTTTCGGGTTACGAAGGGCGCCGCGGAACGAATTAATTTCGTAACCCGGGGTACCACTGTATATTAAATGGAGCGATCACAACAGCAGAAATCATGGAAGTAAGAAGAAAAACTGAAAAAGGGGAAAACACCAGGAATGATGGCTTCATCGCCAGTTATTATAAAGTATTTGAGGATCGACTGTTAACACCACTCAAATTAACGTTAAATACCTAATTTATGACAAAGAGAAAGTTCATAAAGAAAGCACAAATCATTTTGTAAAAAAAGCTCTATTGAAGATCTGGGGGGAAAACAAGTGTAGAATATGTCCAAAAATACCTTTATGGTGTTCGTCGCATGAGGCACTTTTTGGGAGGAACAGTATCCAGAAAACTCAATGGTTAAGATACAAGGATGTCATGAAAGAATCGCACGGAAAACTAGAGATCAAACTTAAAGAATCTGGCCTAGATTGTCACTGGTGTCTTTATCGTCAAATGAGGGAGAGGTTTAAAATAGATGTGAAATTAGAAGGAATACAAAATGAAAGATGGGAATTGTGGAAGCCATGCTCCATGTTCATTCCATGCCTGATGAGAGTGTTGGGTGCGAGGCATTGGAGAAGCATCCAGCTGTGTTTCTCTAGCCAGAAGCAAAAGGAAGGCATTCTCCTCTGAGGGCCACTGGGGAGGTCAGGAGGTTTCAGCACATGATGCGCTCATTTCACATCTGGCTACAGGGACATAGCCAGGGTCCTCTCCAATTCCCATCCCCTGACCCCCCTCCACTCTCACAAGGCATGGAGTGTCAGGACCATGGTCTGAGGAAATGACATGCATGTGGCCACTAGATGGAGCTGTTGTGGAAGTCATTGACAGCTCTAGTGGCAGCATTTAAACAGTGCATCATTGGAATGTTGATGCAACTGCCAACTGTCATTCTCAACTGTCACTGAGGAAGAGTCAGACAGTGTGTGCCTCAGAGTGGGTTGTTACTGGTTTGGATGGTGGGTGGTGTCGATGTATATAGTGTTGTACACAGTGGAACTTCTTATATGAAGAAAAGCCTCATCTCTCTGCTCATTGAGAAAGCGGCAGGTGTTTCTTCAGCTCACAAGCTACTGACTACAGTCCAGGTGGAGAAACTGGCGCCATATGTTAATGGGTTGCCTCACGTGCTGCGCAACACAGCAACGTCAAAAGCTTTTTAACATGGAGTATCTGTTGTGTAGGGGAGCTGCAGTGAATCCCTGTTAGGTCCAGAGGGCTTTGTTTGGTGAAGAGGGAGGAAGGGGATACCAACCTCTGCATTGGCACAAAGGAGGCATATGGCACCTGCGTATCTCACTAGCAGGATGCTGTTCTCTGTGTCTTTGAGTGATGCAGGGTTTCTTGACAAATCAAGCCTAACCCTAGTCTCTTTTCTTAGGAACTTCATCTCAGTCTCTTTCTACACAGCTTTGGACCATATTTTGCTGAAAGAGACACAGGTGCAGGGCCACCAGGACAACCTAATGGCCAACACAGAGGCCAAGCGGAGGAAGTTGGGTTCCCAGAGAAAGAGGCTGTCGAAGTACAACAACTCTTTGGTGAGTTGACATCCTGACTATTAGTTTCATTTGTGTCACTGCTGGGGCTGTTCATGAAAGTGAGTGGAGAACATATTGTTCCAATTTGGCAGAGAAAGTCCTGGTTAATCCTCTGTCACCCCACTTTTTCAGGGGCTTTCAAAAATGTCCCGGTTTCTCTCTCCTCCTCCCACTTTACCCCTTCTCCTCAGCTGCCTTGGGTTGCTGCAAAGTGACTTCCAAGGAGTTTGCACCCCATCAACTCAAAAATGGGGACAGGAGAGGAGATAAGTTGCCAGGGTCTTTCCTTGCCAGGAGGCTGAAGCAAAAGGAAACTGCTGTGCCCTTCCTAGCTTGTGTGATCTTCCTCCTAAACAACTTAGGCCATCCTCACCTGGTGTTGCTTGTCCACATGTGCCTTCCTTTTCCTGTCTGTGAAATGTTGGGGATATGGGAGACCATCTCTGGATCTAATTTGGGGGTGGCCCAGTGGCCTTCAAGTCCAGAATGCTCCCCAGAACTGTTTTTTAAAATGACATTTGCCTCTGAAATGTGGCAAGAAATGGCTGAATGCACCATAATTCTTTCGTGGCTAAATGTACTCTATGTGTTGGGATAGTCAGTATCCTAATCCATCCTCAATATGCCAGCCATGGCCTAAATTATATTGTTTATTACATTGTATGTTATATTGAAAGGATTCAAGACAAACTGATCTGAAAGGCAGTAGCTTTTTGCTTGCTAACAGAATTTAAAGTTTATTTCTGAAGTGATGAAATAACATTTGGGAAGCACTATGTGCTTTCCTCCCCTTTTGCTAAGGCACTCTCTGGATGAGGGCTATTTTCTATTTCAGGTGACCTTTGCAGATGTGGCAGTATATTTCTCCAAGGAAGAATGGAAACTGTTGACGACGAAACAGAAACTTTTGTACAATTCTGTAATGATGGACAATTATGAAAATGTGGCTTCTGTAGGTAAGGAACCTGAATCCATGGCTCTTTCTATAAAGACTGAGGGCCCTTTCATACTATGTTATCATGGGGCTAAGGTTCCACTAGAATTATAGAGTCATAGAGTTGGAAAAGACTACAAGGGCCATCCAGTTCAACCCCCTTCTGCCATGCAGGAATACACATTCAAATCACCCCCAAGAGATGGCCATCCAGCCTCTCTTTAAAGACCTCCAAAGAAGAGGACTCCACCAAACTCTAAGGGAGTATATTCCACTGTCAAAGTGCTCTTACTGTCACAAAGTTCCTCCTAAGGTTTAGGTGGAACCTCTTTCCCTGTGCCTTGCATCCATTGCGGTGTCTCCTTTTCTCGGTGTCAGCAAAAAGCAAGCCTGCTCCTTGCGCAACAGGACACCCTTTCAAATATTTAAACATGGATATCATATCCACTCTTTATCTTCTTTTCTCCAGGCTAAACATAACCAGCTCTCTAAGCTGCTCCTTGTAGAGCTTGATGGTTTCCAGACCCTTCACCACTTTGGTCACCCCCCTTTGGACATGCTCCAATTTGTCAACATCCTTTTTGAATTGTGGGGCCCAGAACTGGACACAGGATTATTCCAAATGAGCCTTGACCAAAGCAGAATAGAGTGGCACTATTACTTCCCTTGTTCTAGAAACTATTCTTGTATTGAGGCAGCCTAGAAGCACATGGGGCTTTTTAGCTGCCTCATCACACTGTTGGCCCATGTTCACCTTGCAGTCTACTAGGAGTCCTAGTTCCCTTTCAAGCCTAGATTAATTGTGATAGCAACATCCTGTAGACTATTTGAATCTGTAGTTCAGTGAGGCACTATTGCTCTCCAGGCTCTAAGGATTCTAATAACCCCATCCTAAACTGCAAGTTCTAGTATTTTATGGGAAGAAGCCATGGAGATTAATGCTTTTCTCACCCAAATGGTACTCAGCACATCCCTGAGCATGTTTCCTACCTCTTTTGGCTCCTCTTCCATCCTTTTAAGGCTCTGGAGAGTCTTCTTAGGGGGAAGCCCCCCTTGGGCCTGCAATGGCTCAGAGAGGGCCCAAAAGTGGCAAAATGGCCTCCACTTCCCAAAAAGGATGTTTTGAGAGGGGCAAAATATTATTTCATCTCCCGCCCCCCCCCCGGCAATACAATGTGGGGTTGGCCCTGAGATCTCCTCCAACCCCATCAGTAGTCCATGCCTGTCTTATAGGTGTTTTAAGGCTGTTTTAAGGCTGCTCCCTGGCACTTCACCTTCACCAAAATTGGAGTCCAGGTCCCAGCCCCCTTGCTCTGCCTTTGCCAATGAATTATTTGTATATTGATTATCCTGCCTTTCTCAACAAATGGGCCTAAAAGGGATGTCATACTGAGGAGGGAGCTGACTTGTTTTCAGCTGCTCCAGAGACTTGGACCCGGAGCAGTGGATGCAAGCCACAGGAAAAGAGATTCCACCTCAACATTTGAAAGAACCTCCTGAGAGTAAGGGCTGTTCAACAGTGGAACACACTCCTTCCTCGGAGTGTAGTGGAGTCTCCTTCCTTGGAGGTCTTTA
>CM028782.1:4554982-4572204 GCA_016801065.1 Sceloporus tristichus | reverse complement strand
AACAGAGGCTGGATGGCCATCTGTTGGGATGCTTTGATTGAGAGTTCCTGCATGGCAGGCGGTTGGACTGGATGGCCCTTGCGGTTTCTTCCAGCTCTATGACTCTATGATCCCTTTTATGCATCACACTCTGTGGTTTTGTGTCTGTAACAGAGAGACGGAGGGCAAGTGAAAAATAGAAAGGCAGGGAAGAGAGGCTGAAAATGAGATGCTGAAGCAGTGCAGATGGGCAAGAAGGAAGGTTGGAGAGCAGAGGGAGAAAGGGAAGGGGATCTGGCAGATGGGAGCCAGGAGTGGAAGGCAGGAACAAAGCCAGGATCTCCTAGCTCTGTGCGGAGAGGAAGGGACCTCTGGGAAGGGCCAGGAGAGGGGCCTTGGGGATTGGGAGGCAGCCACCAACCTGACAGATTTTAAGAACCGAACTGGTGAGAACCAGCTCAGGTCCTTGTTTTCGAACATATTAAGGGGTTCCATTTAGAAATTATGAGCAATGTCTATGAAGAGAGGAAAGGGCAACACAAAAATGCCTTTTTGTCTAATGTGTCTTTTCCAACCTGAGCATGCTTAGCTCCATGGGTGATTCCAGAGGCCCTTTGTTACCCGAAATGCTGGACTCTGGGGAGGACACTCCCAAGTGCTATGCTTTCAGGGGAATTTCATACTTAGCTAAAAGGAGAGATTGGGGCAACGGTGGCCTCGGGACTCATCCCGTTCCTCTTCTCCGCCATCTATTCTCGAGCCCTATTTAAATGAATGGGGCTCCGCACAGGCGTCATTAACCCTTATGGGGCATGCCGCCCCTTTTCCCAGTGTGGCTTTTAGTGTATGCTGAAATCCGCATAAGGCGTGCCCGCGTATGACGCAGGTGCACTGTACACGCATGCACACACATATAGGTGTCCACACAAACACACAAGAACTAGGTAACAAAGGTAGGAGTGATTAATAGATGTTAGGCTTTGCTAATGGTAATACGTAACCTAGACGGAACTTGATTCCAATGGCTGAGGGTCCAGAATGGGGAGAGAAGTCAATAACTCCCATGGCAAGTGGAGCTGGCGAGTCTAGTGAGGGGTTTAGCAATGTAAACCAACAGAGTGTCTGTCTGCAACTGGACTGCAATATTTATACTGAAATTGTTGCTAGTGGACAGAACCCGAGTTTTCTATAAGGTTTAAATTGCTTTGAATGTTTCTTGGGTGGGGAACATATGGTCCAAAATCAAATTGAATGCAATGGGTGCTTGGTGCCAATACCTCAGACATAAGGGATTACCACACCGCTCCTCAGGTCCTTGTTGGCTCTGAATTCCAGTCCCGTTCCCAAGCCAATGTACAGCGCAATGTGAGCATGATGCTCCCAGATGCAGCTCAACAATAACATAGCACAGTATGGAAACAACTTTCCAGATACTGGTATTGGCAATGCACTGACCACATTTCACACTTAAAAATAAGTCACAGACAGAGTTGATTTCATCCGAATCTTTGGAGGTTCTCTATCTTGAGTTGCAATATAATAAAAATATTTGCAAGCTCTCCTCTCTGACTTCCATCATGTTCACCATCTCTTCTATACACAACTCCAATCTAATCCTATCCACAACAATCCACATGTGTCTTGTATTGTGTATGGGTTGTGATCCATCTCCTGGTGCCACACAGCATGAAGCGTACTCTGCAGTTGGCTTGCATCATGCCATGTGCTCAGACTCAGGACTCTCTGGCCGTCTCACAGGATATGATGCCACTTTTCAATCAAAATATTTTTACACATGTTTAAAGGAATCTTTTTTCAACAGTCTGTATGACTATCTGCTTCTCCTGATTACCTCAAGATAGTTCCCCCACAATCTCTTCTTTGAGTAAGGATATAATCGTTTCATGGATTTGGGGCATCTGCAAAAGGGTCCTGCTCAGGTCACCCACCCCAACTTTATTAATTGAATATCAAATAGGGAGGCGGGAACGTAGGGCTAAATCTTGGGCTAACACTTTCCTCTCTTAACTCTGATATTCAGTATTATTTTCCTTCTTTACAGAAGAACTTGTCAGTCATGAGAGAGTCCACACATCAGAGAAGCCATACAACTGCCAGAATTGTGGGAAACATTTTGCATACAAGTCGATCCTTCTCATGCATCAGAGAGTCCACACCGGAGAGAAGCCATACAAATGCCAACATTGTGGGAAAGGTTTTTCTCAGAGGTCACACCTAGTGACACATCATAGACTCCACACAGGAGAGAAGCCATACAAATGCCAGCATTGTGGGAAATGTTTTTCTCAGCAGTCCTACCTAGTGACACACAAAAGAATCCACACAGGAGAGAAGCCATACAAATGCCAGCATTGTGGGAAATGTTTTTGTTTGAAGTCAGTCCTAGTGAGACATCAGAGAGTCCACACAGGAGAGAAGCCATACAAATGCCAGCATTGTGGGAAATGTTTTTCTCAGCAGTCCTACCTAGTGACACACAAAAGAATCCACACAGGACAGAAGCCATACAAATGCCAGCATTGTGGGAAATGTTTTTCTTTGAAGGTAAACTTAGTGAGACACCAGCGAATCCACACAGGAGAGAAGCCATACAAATGCCAGCATTGTGGGAAATGTTTTTCTTTGAAGGAAGTCTTAGTGAGACATCAGAGAATCCACACAGGAGAGAAGCCATACAAATGCCAGCATTGTGTGAAATGTTTTTCTTCAAAGAGAGACTTAGCGAGACACCAGAGAGTCCACACAGGAGAGAAGCCATACAAATGCCAGCATTGTGTGAAATGTTTTTATTGTAAGTCAAACCTATTGACACACCAGAGAATCCACACAGGAGAGACGCCATACAAATGCCAGCATTGTCGAAAATGTTTTTATTTGAAGGGAGACTTAGTGAGACATGAGAGAGTCCACACAGGAGAGAAGCCATATAAATGCCAGCATTGTGGGAAATGTTTTTCTCAGCAGTCAAACCTAGTGACACACAAAAGAATCCACACAGGAGAGAAGCCATACAAATGCCAGGATTGTGGGAAATGTTGTTATTTGAAGGGAGACTTAGTGAGACACCAGCGAATCCACACAGGAGAGAAGCCATACAAATGCCAGCATTGTGGAACATATTTTTCTCGGCAGTCAAACCTACTGACACACCAGAGAGTCCACACAAGAGAGAAGCCATACAAATGCCAACAGTGTGGAAAATGCTTTTCTCGGAGGTCAGGCCTATCCAGTCACCAGAGAGGCAGCACAGGAGAGAAGCCACACAAATCCACGAAGTGAATGAACATGATTTTTGTAAAGATGGAATACAAAAATATTTTTTCAATCCAGCGGTGCTAAAAAGCCCGTATGAATTTATTTGTACAGTTTTTCTGTCCCTACGTCTGTTTATGTTTTAAAGTTATGTTTAGTAAAGTTTAGGTTTTAATTGCTACTAGTATAGATAATTGCTTTGGGTTATAAATTTGGCGGGGGATGATGGGTCGTGGTTTAGGTTAGTTAGATGGGGGGCTGGGATTTGTTGCGGCTGGCTAGAATAGCAATGATAGCATTCGGAATTTGTGGGATGTTGGTTGAAGAAAGTTGGGGACCTGTAGGAACAGAAAGGGATCCAGTTTCTTCGAATGTCTGGGGCAGGGAGAGATTGTGCGTGTGAGAAGGATGGCAAAGTGGGGGATAGATGGTGGGAATTATAGGTGGGGGCTAGGTTTGGTAGAAGGTGGAGTTTTAGGTTTGAGGGTTTCAATCTATTCTTTGGCTTGGGGAGGGCACTTCTGGCTTAAACACTGTTAATTTCTGACTATGTGTTTTCAATAAAGTTCTTTGCTATTTCAACAGACTGGACTCTTTGATGCGCAGAAAATGTGAATTTGCACAAAACGGACCCTTTCTTCTCTCCTCATTCCTTAGCTCCATTCCCAGCCATAAGAACAGCAGAGGCAAACACACATATATCTATTTATATCTATATATATCTATACACATACAGTATACACAGAGAGACTATTTCTAAAGCAGAGCCTTCCTTTCCTGCCTTTCCTGGGCTCCATTGTTGCCTCTTCAATATCTCCTTGAAGGAAGGAAGGAAGGAAGGAAGGAAGGAAGGAAGGAAGCAAGCGGAGGCTGCTGAACCCCTGGCACACTCCTTCCCTTTCTTCAAAGGCCGCAAGTGGAATAAACAGCAGCAGCACTAAGGCCCTGGTGATCCCTGTGCATGATCAGAAGGGGCCTTTGTATGTATGTGCGCATGCACCGTCTCAGACCTGAAGCCATAGCTGCTTTCATAGTCTGTTCTGAGGGAGGGAGGGAAGTGGGGAGAGCCCTCGTTCCTTTGGAGCAGGGGTCGGCAACCCCTGGCCCACGGGCCATATGCGGCCCATGGAGGTGGCGGGACCGGCCCCAGCCCGGTCCTGCTGCTGCTGCTGCCGCCGCCAATCCCTCGTCCTCCTCTGGGCCTCCAACCTCCCCTTGGCCCTTTAAGGGCAGCGGCGAGGAGGAGGATGAGGCCTGGCTTCATCCTCCTCCTCGCCGCCGCCCTTAAAGGGCCAAGGGCAGCTTGGAGGCCCAGAGGCCTCCAGGCTGCCCCCGCTTTTCTTCCGCAGCGCCGGGGGTGAGGAGGACGAGGGCAAACCTCGTCCTCCTCGCTCCCACTGCTCTTAAAGGGCCAGGGGCAGCTTGGAGGCCTCTTGGCTTCCAAGCTCCCCCTGGCCCTTTAAGAGCAGTGGGCCCTGGGGGGAGGGCCCGCGGAGGCAGCATGCCGCTTCCACGGGCTCCATTTTGGCCATGTGGCCCCAGGCCTCTCCCTCCGGAGGGAGGCTTGTGGCTGCGCGGGCCGAGAAGGGGCACGCGGAAGCGGCCTGCCGCCTCCCTGGGCTCCCCTCAGGGCCCATGCGAGGCCGCTTCCTTCTCCCTGGCCTGGGCTCCTCTGTGGCTGATGGAGGGGGCCAGGCCGGGGAGAAGGGAGCCTGCCCTTTCCTGAGAACGGAGCCCAGACGGAGAAGGAATCCTTCCCTCAGCGAGGATTCATTTTCCGCTTGGGCTCCGCTGGCAAAAACGGAGCCCAGGCAGGAAAAGAAAGCCTCCCTGAGGGGAGGATTCCTTCTCCGCCTGGGCTCTGTCTTTACTGAGAACGGAGCCCAGGCGGAGAAGGAATCCTCCCCTCAGGGAGGCTTTCTTTTCCTGCCTGGCCCCTTCCCCCTCTGACAGGGCCAAGGAGCCTGGCTTCAGCAAGGCTCCTTGGCCCTGCCTGTTCCCCTCTGCATTTATATTGACATTTTTTTAAAAATCACCCATTTTTTTCATGTGTCTTCCGAAAAAGTGTCCTACATGTTAAAATTTTGTCCTACATTTGTCCCGGTTTGGAGGTCCTGACTTATGGCAACCCTAAATGCATTTAATGCTAAAAGGTCTGCTGTAACAATGATAGTGGTGGTGGTGGTGATGATGATGATGATGATGATATTGATCTTAGCCAGCTTCTGAGGCCCAAATGTCCTCCATTTTGATCATGCCTAACAAACCTGCATTTATATTAACTTTTTTTAAAAAGCATCCAAAAAATTTCGCATGTCCTCCATTTTTTAAAAAATGTGTCCTATATTTGAAAATGTCATATATTATTTAATTATTTAATTATTTATTTTTTGGCTTCGCCCCCCCCCCCCAGTTGTCTGAGGGACAGCAACCCAGCCCCCGGCTCAAAAAGGTTGCCTACCCCTGCTTTGGAGGAATGGCTGGAGGGTTTTCTGTGGGGCCCTTGGGGGGTTATAAGAAGGAAGGAAGCCCCTCTTCTCCCTCAAAGAAAGGCAGGGGGCCTGCCAGGCTTCTTCTCCCTCTTTCCTTCCCTGCCTCCTCCTCAGGGGATTCCTTGGGGACCAGGTACTTGGGGGGGGGTTATTATCAGAAAAGAGGGTAGTAGGGACCCTTGTATAGAGGCATGGCCATGGAGGGGATCAGGATCCAAAGGTAAAAAGGGCTTTGAGGAGCCCCCTCCCTCCTGGAAAGTGGGGCAGAGGAGAGACCCTCCATTCTGATGCCTCATTTGGAGAATATTTTTGTGCCAAATAAAGAGCATCACACAGGATAGCATCAGAAACAACATTTTTCAGGTGGGGGGAGTTTTCCCTGGGTCTTGGGGAAGGGGCTCTGTCTGGGCGGGAGAGAAGAGCCCCAATTGAGGACACAGCCAAGAGAAGGCAGATGAAGGGGACCCAAAGCCCCTTCTGGGGAGAGGGACACCCCCCTGGCAACCTGGGATCTAGGCTTAGAGGCCCACAAGATCTGCATTTTCCTTCACAACAAGTCTGCGAAGGAGGACCAGCAAAAAGACTCTCAACCCCAGAACGATTACACCCCCCCCCCCCGGTTCTGGGAAAATGCTGAAAGGGGCTTGGATCCCCTTGAAGGGATGTATGTTAAAAGAAGAGAAGGAAGGAAGGAAGGAAGGAAGGAAGGAGTGTTATCAAGCCTGACATTTTATAAAAATACCCCCACAAATCCCTATCCCAAAATGCATTGGCAGAGGTAATCAGCTGCCCCTTCTTCCTTGGCATCGTTTGATCATAGAGGCCTCTAAGCAAGTCCTGCATCTATAGGGTGAAGGTTTGTCTCCTTATGACCCTAATGGAAAGGCATTATGGGAGATGCTCCTTGGCTGCCATGATCTGAAAGCGGAGCATAATATAACACAGCATAACATAGCATAGCATAGCATAGCATAGCATAGCATAGCATAGCATAGCATAACATAACATAACATAACATATTATGTTATGCTATGCTATGTTATGCTATATTATACTATGTTATGCTATGTTATGTTGCTATGCTATGATATGTTATGTAATGCTATGCTATGTTATGCTATGCTACGTTATGTTGCTATGCTATGTTATGCTATGTTATGTTATTCTATGCTATGTTATGCTATGCTGTGTTTTATTATGCTATGCTATGCTATGCTATGTTATGTTGTATGCTATGCTATGTTTTATTATGCTATGCTATGTTATGTTATGCTATGCTATGCTGTGTTATGCTATGCTATATTATGCTATGCTATGTTTTGTTATGCTATGTCATGGATCTCCCAGTTCATCTCCACGCACAAAGACCAGTGTCTGATTCTACAGACTAACAGGGCCATGTCCTTGATCGGCTTCCCCTTATTACTACGACTGCTACAGCTATTACTCTTAAAGCTCCTAATATTGATATTGACATCGACATTGTTGTCACCATCCCTATCCCCCCCATTCCCCCCCTTATAGGATAACCTTTCTGTACAATCCACCCACCATTTTATTATTTTATTATGTTTGCCTTGGCATGTTTTTATATCTTTCGCTGTTTATTCTCATTTTATGGTTTGCAGCTATGTTTGCATCTAAGTTTTTGGGGGGCAGGCTGGGTTCTGGGATTATTTCTTTTAATTGGAATTTTTACTCTATGCTGCATTATTTTATACTGTTGTAATCTGCTTTGATTCCTTTGCAAAAAAGCAGAATATAAATTAAATTATTATTATTATTATTATTATTATTATTATTATTATTATTATATCTTCGAATTCTAGCCTGTCTGTTCTTCCTCATTCATACCTTTCCCCATCTTGACCACACTCTGATGTAACTTGGCCGCATGGGTCCCCCTTTTCATCTGTGAACTCTTGAAGGGCATGTAAAGTCCCTCAGGTGCAAAACAACAACTCACAGTCTGGAAAACAAAGCCTAAACCAAACCCTCATTTATCTTTGACTTCCTAGGAAGCGAGTCTAATTTGCACCCTTACAAATGCTTTGACATCTGCTCCTTGGACAATGTGCCGTTCTTTCCCACTTAATCACGCTTTGGGAAGCGTGGTTGTGCGAGAAAGAAAAGACAAGTCCCCCAATATGACAGCTCTAATTTGTCTCTGCAAAGCAGTTGCATAAATAACCCAGGCGACAGGAAGCCCATTTATACTTCTTGGCGGGCTTCTGCAAAGATAAATAGCTAATAATTCCTATTATGGGGGTGATTACATTTCACAGCTTTGTTTCCCACTGGGAAGATTAATACCTTGGGGAGGGGGAAAAGGGTGTTTGCAGAGAATGGGTTCTGTGGGTACAAAAGTGCCATGTTTCTCTGTTCCAGCAAGAAGAGGAAGCGTCGTCCTTCGAGGCAAAGAGAAGCGGAGAGGAAGGAAACCAGATTTAGTGGGTGATGCTAAATTACTTTTCTGTTGTAAACGGAGTCAAAATTTTGCCTGCAGAATTAATGCACTTTGACGCTGCTTTACTTTCTCAGGCTCCGACGTAAAGAGTCCTGAGATGTGTAGTTTGTTGTGGCCCCAGAGCTCTCCGAAACGTAAGGCTAAATATCTCACAAAACGACCATATAGACTCGACTATAAGTTGAGGATAGGTTTTGGGGCCAAAATGGATGGATTTTGATATGGATAAGTTGAGGGTACAACTTAGCAGCATGTGTAAAAGGTTGTAAAGGATGAAGCAAAGGGAAAGGCTTGTGCTCACCCTAAAGGCCGGATGGATGAGAGAGTAGAGGGGTTGAAGCTTCTTTTAGGTGCTCCATGGAGAGATTACGCTCTCATTTTTCACCAGGGCATGGTTTCCCTTTTGATAATAAACTTCTATTCTATTCTATTCTAAGAGGTAAAGTACAGTACTGTACTATCACCCCTTCTAACATGTGGAACTCAGATCCATGACTTTGGAAATCTGTGGAGGGCACACGCATGGGCGCGCACCCCATTCAAACCTCAGGCTCCCATCTCCCATTGGAGATGAGGTGGCAGTTAAAAAGTGGGGTCAAACTGCTTTATTTCCCAGTGCAGAGGCACCAGGCATCCATTTGGCAATATATATATATTCTTCTTAACAATTTCCCCCTCTGAATTATATACAATGGATAATTTAAACCCATGGCTTTCCACACTACAGACAGATAGGACCTGTACATCTTCTGCAATGTACATTTCTGGAATGGTCTGGAGTGAGATGAACGCCAGGGTCCCTGAGATCCGGAGGCTTCGATAATAACCAGCTTGGACTGCAGATGGTGCCACTAAACTAGATTTAAAACCATGGATTGATCCACAGTGGTGTGAGGACTGAATTTCATCTCCTTGTTTAAGGGTGATTTCAGAGAAGGCTTTTATGTTGGCTCCCTTTGCTATGCTGCTGTTTTTTAATGCATCTTTTCAATGGCGTCACGACCAGCTTGCTAGGAGGCGAAAATTAAGTTGGTTCTCTCGCACAGCTTCCTTGAATCAAGGACATCTGTTTGTTTGTTTTCCCTTTAAAAGCAGGAGGGGTTCAAGGTCTGGAGGAGACGCAGCAGCTTCAATGAGCTTTGGGAATGGAACTGCAGGATGCCTTGCTATTTTTGTCAGATGTGTGTTGTTGTTGTTTTTACTGTGCATGCTTGGTTTCCTGCTGGGGAAGGAAATGTGTGCAGTACCACCAGAAGCAAGGCTCCTGCGTATTTTATAACAAGGGTGGATGGGGTTGTTTTATCAGCTACAGTTATTGGGTTTGGGAAGGGAAAGAACTGCAGTTCAAATCACTGAAGACAGCAATGTAAAATGGGTATGAGAGGGGCACAGAGAACAGCCCTCTTCTATCCTTATTACCGTTGCTGTTGTTGTGTGCCTTCAAGTCATTTCAAATTTATGGTGACCCTAAGACATAAGGATTTTCCTGGCAAGCTTCTTCAGAGGGGGTTTGTCGTTGCCGCTCTCTGATGCCGAGAGAGTGTGACTTGCTCAAGATCACCCAGTGGGTTTCATAGCCGAGTTGGGATCTGAACCCTGGTCTCCAGTTGTAGTCCAGCACTCAAACCACATGAAGGCTCAACCTTACTGCCAGATCATCCTAAATACCCCCGATCTTGTCTGATTTTGGAATCTAAATAGGGTTGGACCTGGTTGATATTTGGATGGAGGCATTCAGGCTATCTTATGGATCTCTAGGAAGAAGGCTGCCTCAAACTCTGGAATGCCTTTGCCAATGGGCAGAGCTAACAACCCTGAACTCAGTATATAGCAGTGTTTTGCATTCCTATAACAGTGGACAATTCCCACCAGGGACATAGCCAGGATTTTGGGAAGGGGGGGTCCAGACTAAGTGCCACCATTATATTGGGGCTTGGGTGCGGTGGTGCAGTGGCACACACCATTCATTTTTCTAATGGACCACATCTTAGGCTTCACAGTTCCAGCCCTGGGTCTAAAACTACCGGAAATGTTTAATTCGGCTTTTTCTCAGGAACCTCTGTAACTGCAACTACGGATAGAAACTCCTTGCTAGACTTTTCTCTCCCCCTGTGCATTGCAGCCATTTAGCCTCATGGCCACAGTTAGCTAGATTGGAAAAATGTTATATCATTAACTAGGTGTCAGAGACATCCTAATTTATTATCCCCAATTGCCAAGAGACCTAAATTCGCACTGAGCTGGTAAAGCTGTATCTGAATGGTGCTACCTCAGCAGCAGCAGCAACAACATCTAAGGTCTGAGGAGAGGATATTTATGTACAGGAGAGCCAGTGTGCTGCCAATCAAATCCCATGATAGGTTTGACTTAGGGTTGCCATAAACCAGAAACTGCTCGAATGTCATGGCCAGCCAAGATCAGCTCTCGGAGGAGGAGGATGAGCCTCCTCCAGAGCAAGAGCTGATTGAGGCTACACCAGGTGGCAATCCTGCTCTGCCAGGTCCCAGCTGTGCTCTCCCAGCCCCAGAGGAGGAGGCCCAACCAGGTCCTAGTGCTAGAGAGGGGCCTCCTATGGGGCAACAGCCTAGTGGTGACTCTGGGGAGGAAGCTTGCCTGGAGGTGCCTACGTTCAAAGAGAGAAGGACTGAGAATGCTTGCAGGCACAGATCCAAGAGGATTGCAGAGAGGCAATCAGCCAACCAGCCTCAGGTGGCACGGGGGAGAGTTTCCCTTACTTAAACACATGATTGTGTTCGGAGTGACTTCCCATTGCCCGAAATTGCGTGTGGTAGTCTATCACGCAATAACGTGAAACCCCATGATTGCATTCGGATTGCTATTGGATTATACTTCCAATTTTCCTTGTCTGATAAACTCCAAAGTCAGCTAACAACTACAAGAAAAGCATAAGAGGAATAAAAGCAAACATGACACTTGAGTGGGAGGAATATAGCGGGTAACCCAAACTAGCCTTCTCCACTGTTCTCTTTTAAAATCTCTTTGAAATTTGTGAGCCACTTTGGGTTTCTTTTTGGGAGAAAGGTGATATGAAAATGAAATTGCATTAAAGCCCTCTGAGTAGCACTCCCTGCAAATGCACAGGGTTTCCGTGCGGGAATGCCATGTGCCCAGCATGTGACAATTGCAAGATCAGTACACTGTTGTTGTTGTTGTTGTTTTCATCAGGCCAAACTTACCCATTAAGAGAGAATACAGGGTGGATTAGAGACCTGTGGAAGAGGACAAGGCTGCAACCTTGGACAGGACCACCTCACACTATAACCTTTGGTTATACGTCTCACTTGTGGCTTAACTAAATATACAGACCTAGGACCTGAACTGGTAAGATCTAAAATAGATTCTGCATTTCTTATTATTATCTTTTTGAGTCGAATTAAGCCCACATATCTTATACTGATGAGCTGGTACAAGAGTTTGGTGTCATGCAGAAGGTATAGACCTCATACCCATTACGTTCCCTTTATTAGTTTAATGAGCTTGGCTTTATTCCTGCAAATGATGCTGCCTTTTTTTTATTATTGCTGTCTCTACAGTTTTAAGAATATCATTAAAACAGGAATCTGTAGAAAATGCAAGCATCAGTTAATGGATTTGCTTAGGAAATTGCACACGCCGGGAGCTCCCCCCGCCTTCTGCCATTTAAATTGCAAACCAAACATTCAGGGCAGCCTTTACCAATGTAGTATCTTATGAGTGTTTTGGTCTACCACTGTACAACCCATGACCATTGGCCATGTTGTTGCTGCTGTTGTCCAAGATGTCTTGAGAGGCACCAGATGATCTTGGACTAAAGCTGGTTGGGGATGCTTTGATTGGGATTTCCTGCATGGCAGAATGGGGTTGGACTGGATGGCCCTTGCAGTCTCTTCCAACTCTATGACTGTATGATTCTAATTTTATTAGCCCATGTATCAAATCTGATAGTCTTAATAATTCTTAATATTCTTAAAAGGGGCTTTTTTGGGGTAAAATAGTACCCATCAGTCCAACGTCTTCAAGAGTTCTGCTCAATATCCTTCCAACCCTCTGAAACACATGGAGAAAAAGGGCATATATTACCCTCTGTCCACAAATGAACATATTTAAGGTTCCACTATAATGTTTGTTGCGGCTTTTGCTGTGATAGACTAACACAGCGACCCACTCCCCAGAAATTCAGGTGTCGATGTTTTCATGTGTGAGTCCTCCAGGTGTCATTGGACTCCATCTCCCATCAGTCACCTTCATGTCCAATTTTTTGTTACACGCACCTTGCATGTAGAAAGTCTGATAGTAGCAAGTAGCAGGAAATACCTCTAACCAGGAGACCAGAGAAATGCTGCTAGTCACTGTAAGCAACTCGAAGGAACATGTTAATAATGAAAACGGGAATGAAATACATATAGTTTGGGAGGAGGAATGAAGAATATCCCAAAAGATAGAAAGTTGAAATGATACTGGAAAGTACGGAATATAGAAAATATGAAGGTAAGTAAGTGAAGAAAAATAGATAAACAACACAGGTGGCGATATAGATAACATATAATATATGGTATATGGTGGAGCGAAAAGTAAATATAGAAAAGTGATGTGGTAATGGGTTTACAAGCCTTTATTTAGAAGTATTAAGAAGCCAATGGTAGATAGTAATGAGATAAGAGTTCACTTAGATTAAAATGGATTTATTTTTGGAGAGATCTGGGGAACCAGGGAGTTTATTTAAAGACATTTACATAAGTTTAATAACATAGTGTTATTTCTGGACATGTTGGAAAAAGTGGAAGTAATTGGATTGTCATTTGTATTTTTAATGTTTTCAATAATAATAAAAAACATTTTATTAATGTTTTAGTTGTCCAGGTGGTTGCCCACCCAGCAAAAGGAAGCAAGCATTTTATTTCTCTTCTCCGACTTCCCTTAATCATAGAATCGTAGAGTTGGAAGAGACCCCAAAGGCCATCCAGTCCAACCCCATTCTGCCATGCAGGAAATCCAAATCAAAGCATCCCCGACAGATGGCCATCCAGCCTCCGTTTGAAGACCTCCAAGGAAGGAGACTCCACTACACTCCACTGTTGAACAGCCCTTACTGTCAGGTGGAGTCTCTTTTCTTGTAGCTTGCATCCATTGTTCTGCGTTCTAGTCTCTGGAGCAGCAGAAAACAAGCTTGCTCCCTCCTCAATATGACATCCCTTCAAGTATTTCAACAGGGCTATCATATCACCTCTTAACAGGGCATGGTTTCCAGACCCTTCACCATTTTAATCGCCCTCCTTTGGACACGCTCCAGTTTCTCCACATCTTTTTTGAATTGTGTTGCCCAGAATTGGACACAATATTCTAGGTGGGGCCTGACCAAAGCAGAATACAGTGGCACTATTACTTCCCTTGATCTAGACACTATACTTCTATTGATGCAGCCTAAAATCGCATTGGCCTTGTTAGCTGCCACATCGCACTGTTGACTCATGTTCAACTTGTGGTCTACTTGGACTCCTAGATCCCTTTCACATGTTGTCTCATTCAGCCATGTGTCCCCCATCCTTTATCTGTGCATTTCATTTTTCCTCCCTAAGTGCAGTACCTTACACTTCTCCCTGTTGAAGTCCATTTTGTTAGCCGTGCCCCAGCTTTCAAGTCTAATTACTGGTGTCTTTTGAAATCTTTTTGACACAGGAAACATTCATTTCACGGCTGCAGCATATTTATGGGCCGTTCTCACACTGCATCGATTGTGTCGGTCAAATGACTTGTTCCTGGGGAGGAAATGCTTTGTTGGCTGCTATGCAGAAAGCTGCTCCTTCCAGCCTGCTTCGCACAATAGGCTTATCTCGCCCAATACTGAGCATTTGGCTCCGTATTCTGGATCTTCTGGCTCAGCATTCTGACAACAAGTCTCTACGTCTCCAGTCCTTCCCATCTGTGCTACTTTTTAAAGCCTGGGGTGAACAGAGGATTGTGTACAGCTCCCCAAGACTGTTTTTACAGCTCCCAACCCACCCACTCCCCCAGACTTTCCTAACTGTTCTTTTTAGACCCCAAAAGGGGATGAATTACTGTATATACTGACAACGCATTCAGGGGCAGCTGTGTTGGCCATTTAACAAAAAACAAACAAAAATCTCTGAGTCAGGGAGGTAGCCAAGGGGGGGGGTTCTTGGGGTCCGGACCCCCCTTCCATTAGAAAAATGAATAGTGCGTGTTGCTACGTCGCCGTGCCCAAGCCCCATTATAATGCTGGCACTTAGTCTGGACCTCCCCTTCCTAAAACCCTGGCTATGTCCCTGCCTGAGTGATACCTTTACTGACCAACTGAAATGCACAATAGACTTGCTGCAAGCTTTCAAAGCACCATGGGCTTCTTCATCAGGCAAGATGTTACAAACCAACCAGGAGAAGAAGGAAAACCAATTGGAGATGTTAGTCAGATGCCTGCATGTTGTACTAAGGGCTCAAACAACATGCAGGCATCTGACGAACATCTCCAACTGGTTTTTTCCCCTTCTTCTCCTGGTTAATAACCTTGAGCATTATTGTTGTTGTTACCTAAAGCCTTCAAGTTAGTTTTAACCTTGTGAATGAGACACCTCCAAGACCCCCGATCCTCAGCCTCTCAGCTCAGGTCCCACAAATTCATAGAGTTGGAAGAGAGCGCAAGGGCCATCCAGTCCAATCCCATTCTGCCATGCAGGAACTCTCAATCAAAGCATCTCCATTGACAGATGGCCATCCAGCCTCCGTTTGAAGACCTCCCTCATTGAGTCTGACATGTGGTCTTCCTCTCTTCCTACCGCCTTCTACCTTTCCTGGCATTATTGCCTTTTCTAATGACGCATGCCTTCTCATGATGTGGCCAAAGTACGACGGCCTCAATCTAGTCATCCTGACTTCTAGAAGAAATTCAGTTTTGCTTTGCTCTAGGATCCATTTATTTGTCTTTTTGGCCATCCACAGTATCCTCAGCACTCTTCTCCAGCACTACGTCTCAAACGAATCAACGTTCTTTCTGTTCGTTTCCTTCACTGTCCACCTTTCACATCCACACCTGGTGACTGGGAATACAATGGCTTGGATGATCCAAAGTTTGATATCAGTTTTATATCTTTGCACTTCAGGATCTTGTCTCATTCTTTCAAATCTGTCCTCCCCATTCCTAGTCTTCTGGTCCATGTTTGATCCAAGGTATGGGAAAATCTCTATTTCATGTTTCTGCATCATCTAGGATGACTTTATGTAGATCTGTGGTCATTATTATATGCCCCCTTATCCCAAACTTTGTTCTGGAGGACAACCTGGACCACGGTTCAAATTGCATGACATGGATGCTGTTTTGTTTTTGTTTTAAAGAGTTTTAAATTTTGCAGCAATCCGAACGCAATCATGGGGTTTAACGTTATTGCGTGATAGACTACCACACACAATTTCGGGCAATGGGAAGTCAGTCCGAACGCAATCATGGGGTTTCACATTATTGTGTGATAGACTACCACACGCAATTTCGGGCAATGGGAAGTCAGTCCGAACGCAATCATGGGGTTTCACGTTATTGCGTGATAGACTACCACACGCAATTTCAGGCAATGGGAAGTCAATCCGAACACAATCATGGGGTTTCATGTTATTGCATGAGAGGTGATCACACGCAATTTAGGGCAAGGGCAAGTTATTTTCAGGCAATGGGAAGTCAGTTCGAACGCAATTCGAATTCACGTAAATTCGCTGAACTGGCGAATTCATGTAAATGCGTTCTGGCCCCACTTTCTTTTCATTCAAAATTAAGAGAAATTCCTCCTGTGTGATAAACTCCTATTTCATTCAACATATTTTCCTACCAGACTGAATGTTTGCAAGTCCTCGTTCTGCCAATGGGTGTCAGAGACAACTTCATCTCACCATCTACTTCGCACATTGCAACATAGAACATTACACTGTACTCTGAGACCCTTTTTATAGGATGGCTTGCAATAATAGAAGAGAGAGATTAACTCAGTCGAGTGGCTGAAAGTCCACAAAGCAGCATAAACTAAGGAAGACTCTTGCCTGAACATTTGGGTTGGCAGCAGGGGAGATGAGGATAGAAACCACTTTTGATGTGAACAATAGCCTTAAATTCCATTATGTCCCCTTAATCTTAAATCAGAATTGACTAAAGCCGGCAGAGAGAAAGCTGATTATGCCTCCCCCTTTTCGGCTTTGGATGTGAAAGCGTGCATTGGGTTTTTTATCTGGCATGAAAGGTATCTCATGTGAATTTGAGCGTTTGTCAAAAAAGAAAACAACCAACAGTTTAATAAAAACTTCCTTAAGTCAGGAGCAAGGTGTAAGTCAGGGAAGATAGTAAGAGAAATGAATACAGGCGGTTTACAGACCACCCCTTTGGGGCGCAGGGACGTAGCCAAGGGGGGGGGGTTCTTGGGGTCCGGACCCCTCCTCCATTAGAAAAATGAATGGTGCATGCTGCTGTGCCGCCGCACCCAAGCCTCATTATAATGGTGGTACTTAGTCTGGACCCCCCCCCTTCCTAAAATCTTGGCTACGTCCCTGTGGGGCGGCCTGTACCCGCCCCTTTCCCCGACAGATCGGGGCCTCAACTGCCACTGTGGCAGCCCTGAGGCCCCGATCCGCCGCTTTTCCAGGCCGCAGGGAAGTGGCAAAAGGCTTCAAGCCCCAAGGACACCCCAACAGCGGTGGGGAAAGGGAGAAAGGGGCCACCTGTGTAAAGGTTGTGCCAGCAACACAAAACCAACAAGGAGCTCCAAAATGAAGCTCCTTCCGGTGCCATGGAAAGGGCGCCACAGGCACCCTTCCGTGGCACCAGGACGTCACATCTGCGCCTCTCCGTTTGGAGGCGGCATGGCTGTGATGTCGTAATGGCGGCACCCATGTGGACAGGGCACCGCCATTTTGTGCGTACTCTGTACGTACTAGGGTTGGGGGCGTCTAGAAGAGATGCCCCCGGGCAACCCTAGTACATGCAGAGTACGTACTAGGGTTGGGGGCGTCTAGAAGAG
>CM028782.1:4539387-4554507 GCA_016801065.1 Sceloporus tristichus | reverse complement strand
GAGGCGCCCCCGGGCAACCCTAGTACATACAGAGTACGTACTAGGGTGCCCATTTGTAAAGGACCACAGTGTCTGAAGTTGCCACTTTGTACTGAGATGATGGATCCTCTTCATTTTGCAACTTGTAAGATCATGCTTTGCTTGTGGGCAGTTTGCCATTAGTTCTGAATCCCTCATCGCTGATAAGAGCTTCTTATCTGCAAAATGGATAGATGAGCCCTTTTAAAGGAACTGCAAGCTTGTGGAACGTAGAGATGGAAAAGAAAGTTGGTGGTGAAGTCAAAGGTTTTCATGGCCGGCATCCATAGTTTTTTTTGTGGGTTTTTTGGGCTATGTGGCCATGTTCTAGAAGGGTTTCTTCCTGACATTTTGCCATCATCTGTGGCTGGCACTTTTTTTGTCACAGTACCCCTCTTTTCAGGGAAAAAAGGCAATTTGTGAGGCTTGCAGTACTTTTTGAACAACCATCCCTCTCCCCCCACAAAACCATGCATACTTTTAAAATGTGCAAAATTGAACAAATAGGTGCAAATATGCTTCAGTCAAAGGGGAACGTGTGTACAAAACCTGTGCACATTGGGGAAACTACACATATATATTCATTTATCACAGAAACACAGCAAAACTGAGAAATTTCCACACCCCTAGCAGAGCACATAGATGGAGATGTGGGAGTGGGAGGATGAAAACACACACGAAGGTGTGTGTATGTCCATACACTGCATTAGGAAGTGTAACAAGGCTTTGGATGCCAGGACGGTTTCATCCCTGGGGTAACTGTCTCTTAAGCCAAGGAAGCTGCCGCAGTGTTGGATTTGGCCTGCTGACAAAACTCACAACGTGAGCTGTTTAACGGAGCCTTTGTTCCTTAACGCCAGCAGATCCAATTTGGTGGATAATCAGGGTGGATAATAGCTTTCGCTTCTCCCTTCTCAGGATTGTGGCAGCTCATTAAAAGTTTTGTTTGCTTTTCTCTTATCTTAAGAAAAAAAACTTGTCAACTGCAGTGGCCAAGCTCCCTACACAACAGCTGCATGCGAGTGACATTGCTGGCTATATTATGCGCTGGAGGAGAGTAGTCTCTGGACTGCATGGTCAGCCACAGCACCCTGTTTATGGCACATGTGAGTGCATGTATATCCTAGAGCTAGTCTATACATAAGTGTATTATGCACATTGCTGCAGATTTTTGCACATTTGCATTGACACTCCTCTTCACTTTTCTGTGCAAATCCTCATCTATTCACTCTCATAGAATCATAGAAGCGTAGAGTTGGAAGAGACCACAAGGGCCATTCAGTCCAACCCCTGCCATGCAGGAAATCACAATCAAAGCATCCCCGACAGATGGCCATCTAACTTCTGCTTAAAGACCTCCAAGGAAGGAGACTCCACTACACTCCAAGGAAGTGTCTTCCACTGTTGAACAGCTCTTATGGTCAAGAGATTCCTCCTAATGTTGAGGTGAAATCTCTTTTCCTGGAGCTTGCATCCATTGCTCCATATTCTAGTCTCTGGAGCAGCAGAAAACAAGCTTGCTCCCTCCTCAACATGACATCCCTTCAAATATTTAAACAGGGCTATCATATCACCTCTTAACCTTCTCTTCTCCAGGCTAAACATCCCCAACTCCCTCCCTCTGCAGAAAATGTGCAGCCATGCAAATCCATGCAGATCCATGGGAAGCGGGTGGATGGCCACTCATTCAGTAAGGCACATCCTCATGGATACCCACTGATACTCCAGCAAAAAATGTGAAGCAGTGTTTCAGTGGTTTTTATGGAGTCCCTTCCACTTCAATACCTCTGAATTGTAAGTGGCCGGATCACAGTCTATTCACTTTGAATGAGGAGTATTTTTGTTGTGGTATGTGTGTCAAAACAGCAGAACTGTGTTGATGCAGTCCAAGCTAATCCCCCCCTTCGTCTTTACAAAGCCTGGGCCCCTTCCTCAAGTCCTGCCATATTGGTCACTAGGAAAATTGCCAGCCCTCCAGGTACTGACCTGAGGCCTGTTACAGACTGCCAAAATAAAGCTGCTTCGGGTCTCTTTGGAGATGCATCCTAAGAATCCGGAAGCTGCACCAAAGCTGCCCTCCAGTGCTTAGGAATGGAGTGTGGCTTTGGCGCAACCTCCGGACTCTTAGGACCCATGCATCATGTAAATAGCATGCCTCCAAAGAGACCCGAAGCAGCTTTATTTTGGCAGTCTGTAACAGGGTCTCCCAGAACCTCTGAAAGTCCACAATGGAAATGTCGCAAGATAGAGTTGTGATCTCACACTTGCAAGAGATTTAGCAGGCGATACAAAGAGACAGCCAGAAGTGCGAGAAAGGAGGCACAAAGGATTCAAAAAGCATTCCCTGTATTTCATACCTTCCATTATTTCACAAATTAAAATTGCACGTGACGAAGGAACGATGGCAATGCTTATAATGAGGAAAAATACATAAACTAGGAGAGGTTGCCGCAGTTTGCTTTTGCCTTATCCCACTGGGAAGGACAAGAGGATCCCTTCCTCTCCTCTCCTTGCTGCTGAGTTAATGGAGAGCAAACTACTTTTGCACTTTGAATTAAGTATGTAACAACGGAAGTAAGCCAAACTCTAGAGGAGAAATGGGAGAAGGAGAGACAAACGGAAACATTTTATAAGCAGTTGAAAAAGTGGAATGACCAAAGGATTAGTTGGGACAGTCCCAGCCAAAATCAGTGAAGCTGGAGATGATGGTCTCTGTACCAAACATGTTGGAACTGCCTGTTCAGACAGGAAAATGCTGGTTTTTGCACTATGCTTGTTGGCTTTTCTTTCTTAAATTTAAACAAACACATTAAAAATGTGACAAGATATTGCTGCTAGTGAAAGATATGCAGACGGTGGCACTATTTTAAAAGAGGATGGTGATAAGGATGAATAGTGCAAAGAAAATGCATTCAAAACTGGCTTTGCAGAGTTAACAGAACTGCAGTAGAAAGCCTTCTCTGCTGTCAAGGAGGAAGGAAGGGGAGCGGATACAGAAATAGAAATGTGGAAGCACCTTTAAGTCTAATTAGGTTTTATTTTCACATGAGCTTTCATGGATAGAAACCTACTTCTGTGGATACAGTTTGTTGTTGTTATTGTTGTTGTTATGTACCTTCAAGGTTTGTTTGTTTTACTCATGGTGACCTTAAGCTGAACCTATCACAACACCAAAGGTGAAAATTGTATTATTGTTCTTAATTTGCTTTTATTGTATTATGACATTGGTCATATTTTATCTGCTGTTCACCGCTTTGATCTACAAGGAAAAGCGGTATATAAATAAACAATTTATTTATTTATTTATTCACATTATTGCGCGATAGACTACCACACGCAATTTCGGGCCATGGGAAGTCAGTCCGATCGCAATAATGAGGTTTCACGTTATTGCGTGAGAGGTGATCACACGCAATTTCGGGCAATGGCAAGCTATTTCTGGGCAATGGGAAGTCAGTTCGAACGCAATTCAAATTCACGTAAATCCGCTGAATTCGCAAATTCGTGTGAATGTGTTCCGGCCCCACTTTCTTTTCCTTTGAAATTAAGAGAAATCCCTCCTGTGTGATAAACTCCGTTGGCCTTGTGCAAACTGGTATCCCTTTTTGACTCTCATTTTTAGCGACTCAGTTCCCTTCTTCCTTCTTTCTTTATTCTAAACCAGCCCAGCTGAGGTTCGGACTGGCGTAGGGTCAGCGAAGGGTGTGACTTTTCATTTCCCATGCAGTATTTTCCATGGCTCCTGCCCTCCCGCCTCCTGCATCTCCGCCAGGCCTGCCACCGGTTTAGAGCAGCCTGTGACATTATTATTGGAAGGTGTGGCAAAACTCAGCTCTGTTACTGAATGTAAATCTCCTCTGGATGGAGTTTCCACTTGAAAAATATATCGCTTGATTTGCGATGCAGTGTTTATGGCTGCCTTTTCCCATTATCATTTCAGCAAGGCGGAGTGGCAACGCATACGCTGGCTTTCCTGATGCAGAGAAAATTAGTGCTTTGGAAAGATCCATCTTCTCTTCCTCCGCCGCCCTCCTCTTCTTATTGATGTCCTGTCAGTAACCGCATTCTAATACTCTCTCCAGAGAAGCTACTGACACTGATGGAAGACACTCAAGCTGCTGTTTCCCTTACAATAGTTAGGTAAAAAGACAATGTTATTGAATGGGGGGAAATGTGTTAAGAAACCAACAGCTTCATTTGGGGGATGCAGAAACATGATTTGCTTTCCTCGACATGGATATTGCTAAAATAATCCGCCACCCACTCCTTGTGCCATTTCTGGCCGCCCAGGCATTGGAAGTGAGGTGGGTGACATATGAAGAGCCACAGTGGTTCAGACTAAAGTAGCCATCTGTCCAGGATGCTTTGATTGAGAGTTCCTGCATGGCAGGGGTTGGACTGGATGGCCCTTGGGGTCTCTATGATTCTATGATTCTAAAGGCCTTTCCATTCTGTTACTCAAAAAAATATGGAGGGGGGGGACTGTGGGTCAGTGTTAGGCCCGTTACAGACCGCCCAAAAGGGGCGGTCTTGGGCTGCTGCCGGTTGCAGTGCGGAGGAGCCGCAGCAGCCAAACCGCGCGACTCCTCTGCGCTGCAAAAAAGGAGTGCAGAAATCGCACTCCTTCCGGCAACCTGGAAGAGCTGCCGCAAGTGCCAAAGCGCGCACTCGCGATGGCTCTTCCGTGTTTAGACGTCCGGACGCTGCGCGTCTGTTACGTCAAGATGGCCACGCCCGTCTGTATAGGGTGCCGCCATCTTGTCGTACGGAATACGCGCGAGGGGCAAGGCGCATCCGGAAGCGCCGCCCCTCGCGCGTATTCCTGGCGCAATGACGGTGCCGCTTAGGCCTGTCTGTAAGGCGCCTTAGTTTAAATGATGGGGAAGTTAGCTTTGCAAGAGTCTGGGTAACCTTTAGGATTGTTGGCACCTGTGTATACCAGGCATCGTCATAATACATAATAATAACATTTATTTATATACCGCCCCTCTATAAGATGCAATCGGGGCGGCTTACAAAGATTAAAAAACATGTATTCCAAAACCCTCAATCCACCCTCTTAAAATACAATTAAATCATCATCATCATCATCATCATCATCATCATCATCAATATCCCACACTTTCCCCAAAACTGGGACTCAGGGTGGCCACAATATTAAAATATATATATATATAGTACAATCAAAAGCACACAAAAACAGTACATTAAAATAGGATTAAATTATTATAATATAAAGACAAGTTATATTTTGATGACAATAATATAATAATAATATTTATTTATTTATATCCCGCCTCTCCCTGTATTGGATCGAGGCGGGTAATAAGATATCAAAAACAATAAGATCAAGTAAAAAACAAACAAACACGGAAACAATAAATTCCCAACCAATGGCCAATAAAATGAATCAAGACCATTCAAACCAATGGGAACAATTAGGTAAGTGGAAAAATCTGAAGTCAATTTGGGAAGGCTCGCCGGAAAAGATCCATTTTTATTGCCTTCTTGAAGGCACCTAAAGATGTTATTTGGTGGATCCCGTCTGGTAAATCGTTCCAGAGTTTTGGTCCGCATCCCCAGCACCCCTCTAGTGACACCCCTGCTATGTGTGTGTCAGTCTAGGCTCCTGTGCTTAGGAGTTCTACAGCCCTCTCACCAAACATAAGGATTTGGGGAGCAAAGCTACACCCACACTGCAGAAATAATCCAGTTTGACACCACTTTAACTGATGTGGATCAGTGCTATGGAAATCTTAGTGTTTATGTTTTGTTGTGGCACCTTAGCTGTTTGACAGAGAAGGCTAAACATCTCACAAAACTACAGTTCCCAGAGTTCTGTAACATTGACCCATGGCAGTTAAAGTGGTGTCAGACTGGATTAATTCGGTATTGTGGATGCAGCCCAAGAGAAAGCAAGGAGAGGCAGCCTGCTGGCCTGGAAGGATATTGGACCGTGGCATCTGAGTTGTTAGAATGCACAAAATTAACCTTCTGTCATATACACTTCAGACAACAACACAATTTTATAGGCTATAAAATGTATTGTACAGATTTTGTACCTGGTTGGAGGAGCTAAATGAGAACTAGACCCTGGTCCTTTCTCTGTTCCAGTCTCATGCTGAAATCATTCTCTGACGTTGTGGCAAATGTCCACTGGAAGTGACCCAAAAGAGAAAATGCCTTGTCCTAGGGCTAGCTCCCTGGGGAACGTAAAGTGGTGATGAATCAATCAAGCAACCCAGAACGGTTTGCTCTTGGCTTGCTGCGCCGGCCATTGGCAAATCGAAAGGACAACAATGAGCGCTTCCTAATTAGTCTTTGCAGCTGCCGCATTACGACCCCATATAGGACATACCTTGTTAAATTTCATGGTATGTATAATAGAGCATTGTAGTTAAAATGATTAAGATTGGCTGTATGTACGCTTAGTAAAACAAAATTAGCCAGACTCACAGCGATAAATGCGTCGCTTTCGGCAGATGGCCCTGGGATTAACTAATACCAGAATCTCTTTTAATGCTAGAGTACAAAATTGCAACAGAGAGAGCGGATGGGAGAGAATTATTGCATGCCAAGTATTAGTGTCTTGGTCTGAGATCAGCAGTTGTTTGGGAAAGTGTCATCTTGATATCATACGGTGCACCTAAGACTAAGCAGATTCACTGACGTTTCTCTTGCAATTGTTCCACTTCTGGGTTTGTTTGATTGAAGGATGGTCTTCTTCGAAATATTTGTTGAGTCTTAGCATGATCAAAGCAATGGGCAGAGAAGCTGAGTTATGTACAGAGATTAGGGGGCTAAGGTGGGAAATAGGAAGACCCACTATCAATGGGTTGCAATAATCCAGGAGGGATATCGCCAATGCATGCCGTCGAAACAGAAAGAAACGGTCGAATCCTGACAAGATTATAAAGAAAGAATCGGTATGACTTGGCTGTAGCCTGGATCTGTGCTGTGAACGAAGAGTCAGATAGGAAGCCAAGACTACGGGCCTCATTGACAGATTGAATAGACATGTCATTCACAGTAATTGACAAAGAGCACTGCAAAAGTGGCTTGGGTGAGAAGACAAGTAGCTCGGTTTTGGCCATGTTGAGCTTCAGACGCCGGTGAATCATCTACCCAGAGACAGCAGCAAGACATGATGATAATCATTGCTCAACACCGAGAGAAATCTCAGGGGTAGAGAAGTACAGCTGGGTGTCGTCGGCATATAGGTGATATCGAAAGCTGTAGGAGCTACAGGGACGTAGCCAAGGGGGGGGGTTCTTGGGGTCCGGACCCCCCTTCCATTAGAAAAATGAATGGTGCATGCTGCTGCGCCGCTGCGCCCAAGCCCCATTATAATGGTGGCACTTAGTCTGGACCCCCCTTCCTAAAATCCTAGCTACGTCCCTGGGAGCTAATAAGATTTCCCAGGGACAGGGTATAAAGGGAGAACAGTAAATGATCCAAGACAGAACCCTCCAACTCCAACAGTTAATGGGACAGGGCAGAAAACTGACCTCATGTAACCACCGCAAAAGACAGGTAGGCTTTAAACCAATTTAAAAACGATCCCGCAAAACCCGGGTCTTGGAGTAAATTCACCAAGAGACCATGATCAATGGTGTCAAACGCAGTAGCGAGTTCCAGGAGGACTAGAATAGAATAAAGACGTTTAGATTTAGCCAGTAAAAGATCACCAATGATCTTAGTCGAATGCAGTGGGCGAAAGCTGGACTGAAAAGGATCAAGGATAGAATTAGCGGCGAGAAACTGCAGGCGGCGAAAATAAATGACACGTTCTTAGATAAAAAAGAGAGGGTAAAATAGAGGGGACAACAGAAATCGAAAGACAAGAAGGAAGCGGATCGAGAGGGCAGGCCGTGGGTTTAGAAGAACTCACCTCTCTTATATTTGATATCAACTTAATATTAAAAGGGACTTTGGATATAGGGTGACCTGGGCAGGGACGTAGCCAAGGGGGGGGGGTTCTTGGGGTCCGGACCCCCCCTTCCGTTAGAAAAATGAATGGTGCGTGCTGCTGCGCCGCTGCACCCAAGCCCCATTATAATGGTGGCACTTAGTCTGGACCCCCCCTTCCTAAAATCCTGGCTACGTCCCTGACCTGGGAATGCCCCCAAAGAAGGACACCTGGCCCAGATCAGTTGGCGCCAACCAGGGAGGAAACAAGGCACTCACTACAATACATCGCCCAAGATATCAGCATCATCCCTTTTGATCTATGGAAGGTGGTGATGGGATTCCACCAAAGGAAGATGGCAGCGCTTGTAAAGACAAGGATCTCTCTTGCCAAGACGTTCGCCCAACGTCTTAGAAAGTACTGTAACGCCCATCTCCGAAGATTTACAACTCTCAGCTTTTGGCCTGAAAATATTTGTTGTAGCCATTAGCGTTTGTCTAAGCAGTCATTGACACATCTGCTGCAACCCCCATCTAATAGTCCTTCCTGCAAAACCATTTGACACAGATGGTTCAAGATTTCTGCCATCAAGGCACATTTTTGGTCTAGTTTGGAAGCAGGCATCCATGCTGCTGGTTCCCCTCTAGATTCCTCAATAGCCAGCCACTCCACATGTTTCCAAGAGGCTATTGAATCCATTTCTGTTCCGGACCTCCTTCAATTGGAAACAAACTTCATAGTTGGTACATATCGCCATTAGCAAAGCCTGTTACTATTCACCTTTTACCACCTATGTTTCTTTAGCTCAGGTGTGTATGTGAGTGTATGTGCTTCTTACTTATTGGCTTAATAAACCACAAATTAATTTGGAGTTGCATCTGGAGTTCTGTGTGATTTGGACTTGATATACACCGGGTAAGATCTCAAGACCGCCTGTTTCCCAGTCATACTATACTCTCCTTTGAGCTATTATTAAAATTCCCCCGAAACATATTAATTGGTGGGTGCCTTTAAGGGCCCCCAGCATTTTTGGTAACAGCTCCATGACATTGCTCCATGACATTTTCCTCTTTCTCATTTTCATCACTGGCCCCTATCACACGTGAGACTGGAGCCAATGCGAATCGAAGGGGAAGCAGAGTCAATTCGAACCCAAGGCAATTCACGTGATGAATTATCTCATGTGAAGAACGAAATTGTGGTGATTCCTGAGTCAAAGCGAAGTGAGTGCACATTAAATTCCCATCTCAGCCATGGAAACCCACTGGGTGACCTATGGCAAGTCACACTCTTTCAGCCTCAGGGGAAGGCAATGGCAAACCTCCTCTGAAGAAATCTTGCCAAGAAACCTCCATATTAGGGTCACCTTAGGATCGCCATAAGTCAGAAACAACTTGTAGGCACACCAGTGTTGATATTTTGGGTGATGAACCTTGCCCATGGTCCCAGTCTGGTGCCAACTGGATGAAGATGCCGGCTTGACTCTTTTCTGGCTCAAGTCTATGGAATTCTGGGAGTCAGAGTATGTTCTGGGGTCCAGATATCAAGGCTTGACTCTTTTCTGGCTCAAGGCTATGGAATTCTGGGAGTTAGAGTATGTTCTGGTGTCCAGATATCTGCTTAAAGACCTCCAAAGAAGGAGACCACCACTCGCCGAGGGAGTGTGTTCCACTGTTGAACAGCCCTTACTGTCAGCAAGTTCCTCCTAGTCCAACACACAAAGCTATATCCCAACCTCCTATCCAGGAAGAATCTCAAAATGTTCTCCATTTTGAGCATGACTGAGAAACATGCATTGATATTGTTTTTTATTAATGTTTTGGGCTTTTAGTTGGTTGTGTTCTCCATTTTTGAGCGTCCTACAATTTCTCCTACATTTTGTCGTACATCATGTCCTACATTTTCCCTACATTTTGAGGGGCTACCGGGGGGGGGGAATATTTCTCGCCTCGGGTGGCCAAATATCTAGAGCCGACCCTGAGTGCACTTCTCTCCTGGATCACTCAACAACTGTCTGATCCATTGCACCTCTCCAGCCAACTCAGACAACGCTTCTGTTGAACTGAGTGCTACACAATTTTGCTTCCTACTTCTCCAGACCACTGGACTACCTGCATACTTGATCATTAGTCCTGCCACTGACTTCTTTTCCGTCTGTTCACTTGCAAAAGAACTATCTGCAATGAGTGTGACTTGACCAAGGTTACCCAGTGGGTTTACATTTCCAAGCTGGAATCTGAACCCTGGTATTCAGAGTCATCGTCCAATACACTAACTCAGGGGTAGGCAACCTTTTTGAGCCGGGGGCCGGGTTGCTGTCCCTCGGAAAACTGGGGGGCCGAACTCAAAATGGTGCCCGGAGTAGCGCGGAAGCTGTAGCGGGGGCGGCAATCGGTGGCAGGACTGGGCTGGGGCCGGTCCCAAGGCCTCGCTGGGCCAGATCCGGCCCACGGGCCGTAGGTTGCCGATCCCTGCTCTAACTGCTGCACCACACTGGCTCTTATAATGTGTGTGTATGTGCCTTCAAACTGCTTGTCGACATACAAGAGACCCTATTACTTTCATAGGGTTTTCTTAGGGATACTCAAGAGGTGGTTTAGCCTGTTCCATCTTCCGAAACATAACCTGGTATTCCTTGGCAGTCTCCTATCTAAGTACTAACCAGGGCTGATCCTGCTTGGCTTCCACAATCAGACAGGCTGCTGCCATTAGAGTATTCTTAATATCAAGGTGTTTTCTGTCCCAACAGATGACCTATCTTCCTCCCCTACAGCAATTAAAAGCAATTCAGGCTTTCAAAGTGACCTTATCATGGCCACGGAGACTATTTCCCATTTCACTTTGAAAGGCTAACCATGAAAAGTCATTTGTCTTTTGCTGAATCTGGGGTATGGGTTATATATTTTTTTAATTATTTAAAAGATTTGTACATGCTGGGGATTATGGGGATTATATTGTATTAGAAACCCGCAGATTACTGCTATTTTTGCAAAGCATTTTATATTTAAATTGAAACAGGTGGAGGAAAAGAGGCCATTCGTTCCGGTTCTCCTTGCCAACAATTAAAGAATCCAGTTTGCATTTTATTCTGCCCCCTCCATCCTCACCTTCTTCTGAGCATTTGCTCATTAGGCTAGGTCTTTTTAAACAGCTTTTCATATCCATCACCGTTTGTATCCTCCGAGTAGCTATGTAGACAGACAGCTTATTATCAGTATCAAGTGAAGGACCAGAACACAAGCATAGCTGCAAAGGAAAAAGGAAAAGGGGAAAAGGTAATTAAAGTTAGCACTGGAATATAAATGAAGCGTGGCCTTTTGAAGGTTGACATAAAAAAAAATTAACCCCTATCATTGCAAGGCTGCATGTCAATAATGGGAGAAAAGGGAGACGGGACCAAGGAAAAGAGAAGGCCAAGGCTGCATCTGCACTGCAGGAATAAGCCAGTTTGACACCACTTTAACTGACATGGCTCCATGCAATGGAAGTCTGGAAATTGTAGTTTGTCGTTGCATCAGAGCTCTCTGACAGAGGAGGCTAAACGTCTCACGAAACCACAATCTCCAGAATTCGATAGCATTGAGCCATGGCAGCTAAAGTGGTATCAAGATGGATTATTTCTGCAGTGCAAATCCCAGGATTCCATAGGCTGGGGCTACAGCACTTAAAGTGGTGTCAAACTCTATCATTTCTGCAGTGCAGATGCGCCAGTACACATTCTTGTTATGTGCTTTCAAGCCATTTCTCACAGAACATCCCTAAGATATCAAGGGTTTTATATGGCAAGACTTATTCAGACGGGGCTCGCTTTTGCCTTCCTTTGAGGAGCAGAGTGTTTGACTTGCCCAAGTTTACCCCACTGGGTTTCAATGTGTCTTAGGCCCTTATCACAACTGGGGGGTTCGCAGCTCGGATCTGCAGTCACTCCTATTCTAGCAACGTGAAACGTGATGTTTTTTCACACCAGATTCGGAGTCACTCCTGTCTAGCAATGAGAATTCACGTTAAAACGTGATGTTTTACCACACCTGGTTGCCTTTCCATTGCCTTTCCGAATTGAGGGGAAGCAGAGTCAGTTTGATTCCAAGCAAGTGACGTGATGCAGATTCAAGCAAAGTGTGGTGAACGCACATTGTATTAACACACTGGAGACAGGGATGTAGCCAGGATTTTAGGAAGGGGGGGGTCCAGACTAAGTGCCACCATTATAATGGGGCTTGGGTGCGGCAGTGCAGCAGCACACACCATTCATTTTTCTAATGGAAGGGGGGGTCCAGACCCCAAGACCCCCCCCCCTTGGCTACGTCCCTGCCAGAGAGTTCAACGATTCGAATCGTCACCCTTGCGCATGCTCAATGGGGCTCTGGACGCTGTCCTCCTTCCCTGTCCCCTCCTTAGCTGTCATCCTTCATTGGGGTGAAGAAGCAGTCAGGGGATGATGGGATAGATGGCAGTTTGGCAAAGAGGGTGAGATGGGGATGCAGGAGCAACCGGGGGATGATGGGACGGATGGCAAGGAGTCCCTGGGGCCAGGATCGGGATGCGGGAGAAGGCAGGGGATGATGGGAATGATGGGATGGGTTGCCGGGTGGCAGAGAGGACGAGATGGGGATGCAGGAGCAGAGTGGGGATGATGGGATGGGTGGCAGGGGGCGAAGGAGGACAACATCGAAGTGATCTTCCACACCAGACCAATTCAAAGTGAAATTGAAGTGAGCTTAGAAGCAGGTTGTGGTGAATTCGCTTGTTTCCAAATTCACCAAAATGAGGAGTCAGAGCAAACTGAATGCGGAAGCGCCTCTTAAGAACCCCCCATAGAAAGCAATCACATGAGATAACACATCACGTTTTAGTAGGAATGCACATCGTTGGAACCGCAGTCATGTCAGAACCAAGCTGCAAAAAGCTTCCCAACAGGGACATAGCCAAGGGGGGGGGGGTTCTTGGGGTCCGGACCCCCCCTTCCATTAGAAAAATGAATGGTGCGTGCTGCTGCGCTGCTGCACCCAAGCCCCATTATAATGGTGGCACTTAGTCTGGACCTCCCCCTTCCCAAAATCCTACCTACATCCCTATCCCCCAATCTCCATGTGATAAACACTTTAGTCCAGTACTCAAACCCTTGAAACAACACTAGCCTTCTCAATGCATGCATGTGAATAAAAAAGCAAAACAACGAAAACTGCGCATGAAAAAAAATGTAAGCATTTTCCTGTGGACTCTTAAAACAAAATTTGGAAGATGCTGCATGGCTGGAACTGAAGGAAAAACTGCAAATATGAGAAGCTGGGAGAAATAAAACTTGACGGATTCATCCTCCCGTAGTTCAGATGGCACCATAAAGACCGAAAGCGCAAGGAGATATACTATTTTTGCCGAAACCATCTAACACATTTACCCTTCTGAAAATAGTTCAGGGCACTGATATCATAAGACTGCTTCTTTCCCCATCTCTTGCCACGAACTGAATGTCCTGGGTTTTATTAGCTAGCGAAGCCTCAAATTCACAAATTGATGCGAACATCCAAAACGGCTGCTTGGGAGAGAACAAGAGCAGAAAGGCAGGGTTTGTATGTGTCTGTGTGTGTGAGCTTTAATGCAGTTTTTGGCATTTACAGATCCTTTGTGAAAAGGTCACCCTGTTCTTGGGATCTTTTATTAACACTGAAACGCAGTCCAGAAAATGTCATCTCTTTATACTGTGATATTTACACAAAAAAGTACGACTAACTATGTAGGTTTTGTGTGGGTTTTTTTGAGCAGAATGGCATTAAAAAGGCCTGGAATAATCAGCTCTTGAAGGGAGCCTATTGCCTTGGCACCTCATCACTATTAACCTACAAAAGGCAGTGGCTCCTAAAATTTCATTTTCAATGGAGAACATGCGAAGAACCAGCCTGGATCAGGCCAAAGGTCTATGGTAGCCTAGCACAGTGATGGTGAACCTATGGCACGCGTGCCAGAGGTGGCACTCAGAGCCCTCTCTGTGGGCACATGTGCCATCATCCCAGCACAGAGTTTGCCAGAGTTTGTTACTAGAAAGCCAGAGGGACATGGCACTTTGCAATAAATAAGTGGGTTTTGGGTTGCAATTTGGGCACTCGGCCTTGAAAAGGTTCACCATCACTGGCCTAGCGCATCCTCTTTCACCAGGGACCAAAAAATAGTGCTGGGAATGACCAGAACATGGAAATGTGTGCAAATACACTCAACAGCTAGTGTGGTGTAGTGATTTGAATGTTAGACTGCAACTCTGGAGCCCGAGTTCGAATCCCTACTTGGCTATGAAACCCACTGGGTGACTTTGGGTAAGTTACATTCTCTTAGTCTCAGGGGAAGGCACTGGCAAACCTCCTCTGCACAAACCCTGCCCAGAAAACCCCAAGGCAAGTTCCCCTTTGAGTTCCAACAACAACAACAACAACAACAATAACATCAATAATAATTTGGGTTCCCATAAATTGGAATTGACTTGAAGACACACAACAACACAGCAAGTACTCCCTATGTGTGTCTCCCCAGGACTGGTACTAAAGGGCACATCACCTCTGATAACAACCATACTAATGTGTGACTTTTGATGTGGCCATAATAATGGGTAGCCACTGAAAGGCATTTCTTGTTGCGTGCTTTCAGGTTTTTTCCAATGTATGGAGACCCCAATGGCAAACCTATCACAGGATTTTCTGAGGTTTCTCAGCATGCTCTGAGTGCAAATCCCACACCCTTAAATGACAAGACGCTTCTGGTTTTTGCTCAGCCCTGTTTCACAAGGGTTGGATCGGCGCTGCAGAAACAACGCAGTGCGATACTGCTTTAACTGCTGTGGCTCCATCTTATGGGATCCTGGGATCTGTAGTGGCACCAGACTTCTCTTACAGAGAAGTCTAACTATCCCACAAAACTACACATCCCAGAATTTCACAGCATTTACCTTGGGTCCCTCCTGGGAGAAAGGTGCCATGCAAATAAAATAAATTGAGCCAGGGCAGTTAAATGGTGTCAAACTGCATTATTTTTGCAGCGAAGATTCATCCTGCAAGATTAACATCCAGAACATAACTGAAAAGAAGAGGAACATGACATTTTTCTTCCCTGGGTGCTATATTTTTAATTGTCTTATTGATGTGACTGGTATTTTTAAGCATGCATATATATGTGTGTGTGTGTGTGTGTGTGTGTGTGTGTGTGTG
>CM028782.1:4505567-4522054 GCA_016801065.1 Sceloporus tristichus | reverse complement strand
TCAGGCCTCCGGAGACCTGGGAAGGTGGCAGACCTGCATCGGCTTCTAAGGGGCCTTTGGAGGCCCTTTAGAAGCTGGCGCGCGCACTCTGGGGCTGTCGGCTTCTCAGGCCTCCGGAGGCCTGGGAAGGTGGCAGCCCCACGCCGGCTTCTAAGGGGCCCTCGGAGGCCCTTTAGAAGCTGCTGCACTTGCTCTGGGGCCGCTGGCTTCTCAGGAGGAGGGGTAGCCTTATATGATGAGTATAGGCTAAACCCTAGATTTTTGTTTAAAAAGTTGGGAGTCGTCTTATATGCCCAGTCATCTTATACGCCGGAAAATACGGTACTTTTTGCGGCCTCTTTTTTGTTCCTTCTGGAGGTTACGGCATGCGGTTGCCACGGCCCCAAGTCCAACCAATCTGTACAGCCCCATAATTCCTAAACATCATTATTTCAGGTTCACTGATTTGGAACTAAGATTAGTTCAACTACTGCTAACTGATAGCAAGTTATGTTTCTTGTTCAATAGTCTGCTGGCCTGGCTTTGTGGGAAATGGATTTGTCAAGCAGCGATACTAAACAAAGATGTTCTAAAACTTTTCATTACCTAGTTCAGAGTACAAATTTGTCCAGCTCATAACACTTGGGTGTCTTGAGTACCATTTCCCCAATATATTCTTCTGCATGTTTGCTCAAAGATAAATTAAACTCTGTGCTCACAAAGTCAGTTCTAGCAGACCAAGTGCTCTGCAGATGAATGCACAGATACAGAGCCAGAAACCATAAAACAAGTCAATAATCAAAGCCAAAGAGCACATCAAGATCAAATGGCAACGACAGAGTTGAGAAGCAAGTTAGACCTTAGGACTAAAGAGCAAATCAGAACCACAGGACAAATCAGGCGGAGCAATTGAGGAGAAAGACACCAGCCAGGAGTAAAGAACTGTTGAAAATTGGAGTGCAAACATGACAGCACTAAAGGCTATGTGTCTGCAAGCGCACCATTGTTAGGCAGCATTTCCAGTGCATTTCCTTCTTGTTCTGTGCAAAGTGTTCTTTCTGATGTTCTCGGGGTGATTTCCTCCTTCTCTTTCTCTTCTACACATGTATCTAGTGTAGGGTTGCCATAGTCGAGCCCCTCATATTTGGGCATCTAATTTTCACATTATGCAAATTACTCCAATTATGCATATTATTCCTTTTATGCAAATTCAGCACATTAACCATTGCGCTTTTTCTACCTTTATGTTTGAACCTCATTACCAGTACCAAGCTAAGATTTCTTATTTTCTTCTGGCAGTGGAGTCTCCTTCCTTGGAGGTGTTTAAACAGAGGCTGGATGACCATCTGTCGGGGATGCTTTGATTGAGAGTTCCTGCATGGCAGAATGGGGTTGGACTGGATGGCCCTTGCGGTCTCTTCCAACTCTATGATTCTATGATTCTATGAAATTCTATCAATTCAGGTTGTAACTAGATGTTATTTTAACCCTCTCGGCTTCTCCTAACCTGTTGCCGTTCAAAGTTTTGGACTACTTGCACGCCATCTGGAACAGCATGTGGCATCATGAAGCCCTGGAAGCAGAGTTAGGGCGTCCAGTGTCAGGACACTCCACGCTGATTCCACCCAAAGTCCAGGACAAAGTTCAGGGCCTAAGTGTTAAACAAAATGGGGCTGGGGTGGATTTTCCATGGTGAGATACAGTGCACCTTTGGCTTATGTGGGGGATCCGTTCCGGCCCCCCCACGTAAGCCAAATACTGCGCATGCTCAAGCCCCATTCAAGTGAATGGTGCTTGTGCATGTGGCGGCGCAGTGGCGTGCATGCACCATGCATGTACCATGGGCTATGCATTAGGAAGTGCTTCCTGTGGTAAGGTATTATTTGATGGGAAAACACACTGCTTTGGAGACTGGTGAGCTCTGTTTGGTTAGCGCAGCGGTTCTCAACCTGTGAGTCGCAATCCCTCACGGAGATCACCTAAGACCATTGGAAAACACATATTTTATATTATTATATTAATCATTTTATGGTTGGGGGTCACCACAACATGACGAACTGTATTAAAAGGTGGCGACATTAGGAAGGTTGAGAACCACTGGGTTAGAGGTCTTTAAATGTAGACTAAATGTTCACCACTCAATTCAAGGGTTACTTTAGCAGTGCATTCCTGAACTGGAAGAGAATTTGACTAGATTAGGGGTTCCCAACCTTTGGTCTTCAGTTCCCATAATTTCTGGCGGTTGCCCAAGTTCACTGGGGCTTCTGGGATTTGAAGTCTAAAAGAAATAAAGGTTGGCAACCACTGAACTCGATGGCTTTCCGGGATCCTTTCCAGCACCGTGATTCTAGTGCTGGAAGGGTGGTGAAGCCCATGGTGGGTTTGGAGCGTGGCTAGAAATTGGATCCTTAGGCCTGTTACAGACTGCCAAAATAAAGCTGCTTCGGGTCTCTTTGGAGGTATGCTGTTTAAATGATGCATGCACCCTAAGACTCCGGAAGCTGCACCAAAGCTGCCCTCCAGTGCTTAGGAATGGAGTGTGGCTTTGGCGCGACCTCCGGACTCTTAGGACCCATGCATCATTTAAACAGCATACCTCCAAAGAGACCCAAAGCAGCTTTATTTTGGCAGTCTGTAACAGGCCTAATCTCCCAAAGCCTACCCACCAAAAAACCACCCAAACCAATCTTTATAAAATCTTCATGAACGTTCATCCAGAGAATATATTTGTTATGACCGTATCCAATGCCATTTGGTGGCAATTCAGAAATGGTCTTTTCCATGGTGGACACCTACTCTCTGGGCAGGGACGTAGCCAAGGGGGGGGTTCTTGGGGTCCGGACACCCCCTTCCATTAGAAAAATGAATGGTGTGTGCAGCTGCGGCGCTGCACCCAAGCCCCATTATAATGGTGGCACTTAGTCTGGACCCCCCCCCTTCCTAAAATTCTAGCTACGTCCCTGTCTCTGGAATGACTTCCTTCTTGTGAATTGGAAGGGGGGGGGGGAAGTAGTCCATTTCCAAGGGTTAGTACTCATTTGGTACTATTTGAAGCATTCCTTTTTGGGCATCTACATTCCAATGTTTTTAATTGATATTTTGATTTGTTTTTAATGTGCATTTCACTGTTGCCAACCCCTTTCTCTTTCTAAATGTGAAGAAGCGTAATCCACCAAAACCTTTACTTGCTCCAGTTTTTTTTCTGGCAGAGGTGAACACTGTTTTCTGTCTTGAGTTCTCTAACAAAGTTGTTTTCATTAACTTGAAGAGTGAATGGAAAGAAATCCTTGGTGGAATGTTAGCATTTTAAGTCCTTCTTGTAACCAAAATGAAAACTGGGAAAGCCACAGCGGGAAAGAAAGTAGATTGCATTTTCTGTGCATCAGGTTTTATTAGCTCTAAAGATTGGTCTATATTACCAGAGCTCTTTGCCCACGGTTGAAGCACATTGGATAAATGGACTTTCAAAAGCACCTACTGATCAAACTGACAATATTGTTAGAGTTAACTATCAATCACCTTCGAAGCACAGCATAATGGGATTCATTAAACATTTGCCTCGTGTCGTAAGTCATATCCTCCAAGCAAACAAATGAGCATGGAACACAACCTCTGTACCGTTATTCCTTAATAAACTGTTGACATTGTGTGCCTGCAGTGGCATCCTCAAATGTACAACAGGAAATGGATGTCCATGCTGCATGTTGTGGCACTTGGTAGATTTGGCACATAGTCCAAGCCAACATAATTAACAGATGGCAATTATGTGAGTCCATCACCTAGCATGTGCTCCCTAGCTCTAGAAAAAGGAAAGTCACATTTTAGACATGCCCTAGCCTGCTCCTGTATTTCTTTTAGGGTTGTCAGTTCAGGATCATTCCAGCCTCACAGGTTTCAGGGTGATGCTATTAAGCATTATGCATTACAATACTAAACACAGGCGCATTACAGGCTGCCCCTTTGGGGCGGCCTGTAACCGGCCCTTTCCCCACCAGATCGGGGCCTCAGCTGCCAGAATGGCAGCTTCCGAGGCCCCGATCCGCCGCTTTCCAGGCCGCGGGGAAGCGGCAAAAGGACACCCAACGGCGGCGGCAAGGAGGAGAAAGGGGCCGCTCAGCCCCTTTCTCCTTTGCATCGCTGGTGCAGCCATCTAAAGGCTGCACCAGCGACGCAAACTGCGGAAGGAGCTCCGTTTCGGAGCTCCTTCGTGCGCTGTGGAAAGGGCGCTCTAACCGCCCTCATGCGGCACAAAGACGTCATGGCCGCGCCACCTCACGTGGAGGCGGCGCGTTTGTGATGTCGTAATGGTGGCCCCCATGTGGAATGGGCACCGCCATTTTGTACGAACTTAATCCGTACTAGGGTTGGGGGTGGCCGGAAGGGACACCCTTTTCTAACCCTAGTATGGACCCAGTCCGTACTATTATGCCCGTGCAGAACGGGCCACAGTTGTTCACAGTTTGTCATTCAAACACATGCACACTGCACATATCTTCCTGTTTGGAAATTAATGCAGAACCTTTAGCTAAAGGGGACATTCCCAGAGTAGAGGGTATTATTCATTCTTATTTTATGTAGGGAGATGGGATAAAGAACATTTACTCTAGCTTACTTGCTTAGGGAGCCAGTGCCATGTGGTGGTATGAACACTGGACTAAGGCTCTGGAGATCAGAGTCTGAACCCCGCTCAGACATGGAAACCCATTGGGTGACTTTGAATGAATCACACTCTCTCAGGGAGGCAAAGGCTCTGAACAAATCTAACCAAGAACACCATGTGATATAGTTTCCATAAGTTGGAAACAACTTGAAGGCACACAACAACAACAACAACAACCACAACAACAACAAACTTGCTTAGGACAGAAGGTAGATAGTAAGCAGAATGAAGGGTAAGCCTTAGCACCATAATATCTGGCAAGGAAGGAGGAAGCTATATAATGACTGGTACATACCATCAAGAAGCGGTGATTCTAGGGTTAGGGACCATGCACCAACCGCACGATCCCTAACCCTAGCACATCACGTCGTTGTTGTAATGGTGGCCTCCCGTTTATACGGGGGCTGCCATCATGACGTAAGTGATGCGCAGCATATAGACATAATTGTGTGTCGCTTATATCATGAGTGCGTGCCGCTGGCGCACTCATGACATCCATACGGCATTAGAAGAAGAACCCATTTTTTTCCAGGTCCTTTTTGGAGCTGAGGGATGCCACACAGTTTGGTTGCTGCGGTGTCTCTCCGGAGGAAAATCGTCCGCCTCCAGCTCGCCCTTTCGGGGCGGTTTGTTTTGCACCAAAGTAAATATCCCCCACAGAGTCTCTCCAAGTTGCAGCAGTAAATCAATGAAGGGTTGCAAATTGTAGCACGCTGCTGCTTCAGTAGCTGAGCTGGTGATCTGCACACAGTCTTTTTCTCCTGCTTGGGGCTGAACACACCAGAGCTGGTGAATGTGCGCTCTTGTCTCCTGCCTAGAAGTGACTCATGAAAACTGGAGGCTCAGATTTGACTATCTTACTGCCAGTACAGACCAGCAAAAAGAGTCAGTTTCAGGGTGGCTTGGGGGCATGGCGTCTGCATGTCGCATGTCCACAAGCCAGCATCACATCCTTGCCCAACCAGACTACAGGCAGCGTTGAGATGTTCCTGCAGTGCAGCAATTAGATGCCACATGCCACAGAAATGCGGGAGAGCTGCTGGTTTGGTGAAAGGAGTGGGGTTTTTTCCAATCCCAAAAAGGAGCAGCATTTTGCCACTTCTTTTTGAGCTGGAATCACACCAGCGTGTGGTTGCCACAGCCCCAATCCAGTGCTCAAAGGGGCGGCCAAAACCTCCAAGGTCCACTCCAGGGTTCTGGGCACCACAGTTCAAAAAGGATGTTGAGAAACTGGTCTTGTCATGCTGGCCACATTACCACCAGACCAGTCCTCAGACAACACTGGCTCTTCAGCTTAGAAATGGAGATGAGCACTGCCCCTTACTAGACATTCATGTCAAGGGACTACCTTGACCTTTACCTTTAAGGTCTATCACGGGATTTTTGGGGCAAGTCTTGTTCAATGAAGGTTTGCCATTGCCTTCCCCTGAGGCTGTGAGCATGTGACTTACCCAAGGTTACCCAATGGGTTTCCATGGCCAAGCTGGAAATTGAACCCTGGTCTCCAGAGTCATAGCAGGCACGTAGCCAAGGGGGGGGGATCTTGGGGTCCGGACCCTCCCCTTCCATTAGAAAAATGAATGGTGTGTGCTGCTGTGCCACCGCACCCAAGCCCCATTATAATGGTGGCACTTAGTCTGGATCCCCTCCCTTCCTAAAATCCTAGCTACATCCCTGGTCATAGTCCAACATACAAACCACTCGGTCACTCTAGCTTTATTGTTTACATCTATTTTAATATGAAGAGTTATATTTTGGTTATATGACTGTTTCAGTGACAGCATTACTATGTGTTTTTCCCCCTGTTGGTTATGCTTGTCAGTGAGTACTAGTACAATTTGCAATTGCCACTGGCTTGGCACAAATAAAATGTAATTTGATTTGATAATGTATTAATTAGTCCCTATAAAGTGAGATTCTGATTCAGACCCAAACCAAATAGGAGTAAATAGTCCCAAGCAAAGTCAAACTGCTTTCTGAATCACTGAATTGTAATCCTAACCAAATCAGATGCGGCACTTATCTGCTACAGACCTGAGTCAAGTCTTGTGGCTGCATCCTTCGCCTGAGATTTTGCTTCTTCCCCTGTGGGATACCCGAAATGTCAGGTCAAATCTGGGGACCTGACAGCCCTAAGCAGGCTATGAGCAATAAGTAAAGAAGTTCCACAGCCAGAGGATGATTACAAAAGCTGGAAATTGTGCGGTGCAGAGCAGGAGGACTGGACTTCTGTCTTCCCTAATAATGCATGCACAACATGTTCTTCCGTGAGTGCATAAACAAGGATGTTTGGTTGCCTGAATTCCTAATGTGACATGTGAAAAGTGACGTGGAAGGCTGTTTTTTTCCCAGGGCAAGTCAATGTTCCAATTACCAGCAAATTGCTAAGACTCGGAACAGCTCTGCATATTAATTTACACCGAACTGTTCTCCCCATATTGCCTTGAACAGTAAATGTGGCTTACTTGTGTAGTTATAGAAATGTCAGGGTATTCTTTTTTCCCCATTTAAATGAGTTCTGGAATTAATTACTCTTCAACTGGTGGGTAGAAAAGTTCTTTATAATTAATCAAATTGGATAGAACAGAGCGAGAGTAACGCTGAGCTTTTGCAAAATGCACAAAATACAGATGTTTAAAATCTGTGGTGAAAGGGAGGGTACTGAGAGCAGACTGCAGTAAACCAGAAACCATGAGAGCTAGTGTAGTGGCTATGAGCATGAGTTACACATCATGACATCCCTGCTTCACCAATTGACTCATCAATCACTTTATTTGTATCCCCCCCTTTTCCCCAACTGTGGGTCTCAACGGGTTGAGAAATAGTTCAAGAATACTTTTTAGTGAGGCAATATAAGTTAGGACTGGGTCCAAACTTCTCAATATAAAACATCTGGGCCATTGAGACGGGATATAGGTTGGGTGACCAGATGTCATAGCCATAAAGGAGGACAAGTCACTGCACAATGTAGGACATTCCAGAAAAATGTAGGACATTCCAAAATAAAAGCTAAGAACCCTAATATAAATATAAATTCATGCTACTTAGTCATGCTCAGGATCAAGGACATTTTGACATGCCTCCTGGACAGAAGGTTGAAATGTGGGACATGTGGTAGCAGGAAAGTGCACAGGGACTGTGGCCTGTTACAGATGGGCACAAAGTACGCATTCCACATGTACTAGGGTTAGGAAACGGAGTGCGTTACAAAATGGCGGCGCCCTATACACATAGGCGCTGCCATGGCTACATCACGACTGCGCCGCCTCCAAATGGGGTGGTGCCGAAGTGACGTACTGGGGCCACGTGAGGCCGCCTGGGGCGCCCTTTCCACGGCCCCGGAAGGAGCTCCATTTCGGAGCTCCTTCCACCTTTGCATTGCTGGGTGCAGCCTTTACATGGCTGCTCCAGTGATGCAGAGCAGAAAGGGGCCAAGTGGCCCCTTTCTCCTCCTCCTCGCCGCCACCTTGAAGCCTCAAGGACACCTCTTTCCAGGCCACGGGGAAGCGGCCTTTTGCAGCTTCCCTGCAGCCTGGAAAGCAGCGGATCGGGGCCTCAGAGGCTGACATTGTGGCAGCTGAGGCTCCGATCCGGCGGGGAAAGGGCTGGTTACAGGTCGCCCCAAACGGGCGGTCTGTAACATGCCTATGCTGCTGGTAATGTGCAGAGGAGCTCAACAACCACCCTCAAATTTCTTATGCTAAGAGGAGGCCAAACTTTTTGAAGCCAAATCAGTTGCACAACTGCTTTATGGATCCCTACTGGGAGCCCTCCCCAACTCTACACCATGAGAACTTGTGCAATCCAAGTTTCTCAGATCAGAATCCCAAGCTCCAAAATATCTTTCTAATGCAATTCTGAGACTAGAGTCAGGCTTTATAAAAATGGAAGCCAGAATGTGGATGACCATACTCAGCTACTGGCTCAGACTATCCTTCTTCCCTATCAGCCTTGCTCCACTTACCTGATGAATTACAGTCTATGTGGTAACAGATGGTGATGGTTAAAATTTCTTCACTGGGCTTCTCTCCAACAGATACTTGGCATCACCCATGGCCTACTTGGCAAAACTCAAAGTACCTAAACACTGGAGAGCCTTTACTTTGGCACGATGCCATGCCCTTGAAGGCCCATACAAGACGATCCCCTTCCCAGACAGATGATGCCCCCGTGACTCTGGCCAAATAGAGACAACGGAGCATGTATTACTCCAGTGATCTTACTACAGGGACATCTGACTCGGCCTTATTTCCCCTCTATGGCATAAACATCAGGGAGACACCAATCAATTTTACACCTCTCTGTTTCTTTCAGACACCAATCCAAATACAGCGCTCCCGCACCATATGCGGGTGCGCTTTACGCGGCTTGAGCATACGTGCTCCAGCTGCGGGGCATGCGCAGGGCAGAAGGGGTGGGGCATCCCATTCAATTGCATGGGCGTGTGCGCCCGTTGCGCCCTGTGCGCTGCCGTGCCGCCGTGCACGAGCCTCATTGTTTACAATGGGGCTTGAGCATAGGCGGAATTCGCCTTACGCGGAGGGATCCGGAACGGATCCCCGCGTAAGGCGAGGGCCCACTGTATAACATATAATGTTGCCAGATTCTGTGCAACTGCAGTTAAAATCCGTCAGGCTAGTACTAATCTTGCTCTGCCACACTGGATTTTAAAAGGACATTTTAAGTAGTATTTTTTACCTGTGATGGTCTATGACCGTAATAAACATGAACTGAACTGCGGTGACATGATAACCATCTTTGTATATCTGAAGAGATATCAGAAAATGGAGTAAGCTTGTTTTCTGCTGCCCAGTGACAAAGCATAGTCCTTACTACCACCACCACCACCACCATTTGAAAGGCTGACATTTATTCCAGCAACATCCCTGGGCAAATTCTGTTTTGAGCAGCTGTTTGCTCACACTTTACATGGGAAAAAACTCACATGGAAACGATTCCTATCCCACCCACTCAGCCCTCCATGCCTGTTTGAAAGCCATTGATATGAACTCAAGCGAATCAAATATTTACTCCGTTCCATAAGAAATTCTTTGACTAAAATTGTAGATAAATAAAGGGGATAAATAATGTCGATCAGTCGTGGCAAAAGCGCTTGAGAAGCTCATTATGCACCATTCATTTTGTTGAAAATAAGCACCGAGTAGATATTTATCATATAGATTGCAGGCATCAAAGGGCAGACAAAAAGCATTACTGTTTATAAAACAGACCATTTCTTCTTCTTCTAGTGAGAAATTATTAGCATCCAACCTCCCGGTTTGGAGTACGGCGATACTATAACTCTGATGTGTCATTTATTGGAAGCGCTCCCCAGAGAGACTTTCTGTATATATCGATTTATTGTTTATTTTTAAATTTTTAAATTGTAGCTTTGTTGTTGTTGACTGCCATCAAGTTGACATTAACTTATGGCGACCCGATGAGTGAGAGGCCTCCAAGGCGGCATCCACACTGCAGAAATAGTCATAGAACCATAGAATCGTAGAGTTGGAAGAGACCCCAAGGGCCATCCAGTCCAACCCCATTCTGCCATGCAGGAAATCACAATCAAAGCATCCCCAACAGATGACCATCCAGCCTCTGTTTAAAGACCTCTAAGGAAGGAGACTCCACTACACTCCGAGGGAGTTTGTTCCACTGTCGGACAGCCCTTACTCTCAGGACGTTCCTCCTCATGTTGAGCTGGAATCTCTTTTCATGCAGCTTGCATCCATTGTTCCGGGTCCTGTTCCAGTTTGACTGCCATGGCTCAGTACTGTGGAACGCTGAGAACTGTAGTTTTGTAAGACATTTAGCCTTCTTTGTCAGAGAGCTCTGTTGACACACCAAACTACAATTCCAAAAATGTCATAGCACTGAACCATGGCAGTTAAAATGGGTGTCCGAATGGATTATTTCTGCAGTGCAAATGCAGTTCAAGTCACTTTATCCTCCACAGCCCTTCTCAGGTCTTACGGACTCAGGACCGTGGCTTCTTTGATAGTCTTTATCTATCTGAAATGTGGACTTCCTCTCTTCCTACTACCTTTTACTTGGCTAAGCTTTATTGTCTTTTCTTGTGAGTCCTGTCTTCTCATAAATATGCAAAGCATGACAGTTTAGTCAACGTGGCTACTAGGAAGAGGTCTAGACCCAGAAAAGGTGAGAGCAATAGTGGAGGTGATGCTCCACAGATGTTCACCTCCACATTTTGGCTTCTTTCACCACAGTCTGTGGTTGCAGGAAGACGGACTTCTGGTAAGAGATGGGTTAGGATTTCCCTGCAAATGGTTTGTTGCTGAAGCATTCCTGGTTCTTCCTGGGATAAATCCTCTCAGATCGTGATGTGTGCGAAAATCTTTGCCACAATTGTGCATCTTTCTTGGGAAAATGCCCTTTTAATCCCCTTATTTCCCCCCCGTTTGATAGTCTCCATAGAGCGAGCATGGTGTAGTGGTATTGAGCGTTGGACTATGACTCTGGAGACCAGACATGGAGATATTCTATAATATCTACTGATTTTTAATCATTGCCATCATAATGCATAAGTGAGTGTTGGGCTGAGACTCTGGAGACCATTATATTCATTCCTATGATCTGTTTAATACCTGCTGTGGCCACATATAGAGCATAACAACCAGCTAATGGGTCCAGATGCTAAAGCTCAGCAATCTCTTTTCCTAGTGGTTATATTGCGGCCGATGGCTAACTTCATTCTCACTCCCCCCTTAATGGTCCTGCATGGAGCTCATCCGTTGTTGGGTTGTGCAAGGAGTGAGGATGTATTTTGTGCATTTAACACGCCACATCCCTTCTCACTAGTAAAGAACTATTTGCCTGCTTTTATTCAGGATGCAAAGAAGAAATTGTGCAAAACAAAACCAAACACACACTGCCTCCTCAAGCAAATCAATACTGAAAGTAGACATGCTTGAGGGTTTTATTGCTCCACAGTTGAAAGTCCTGATTAATCCTCTGATGTTCCAGTATTTCAGCTGCTTTTGAAATGTCCCAGTTGCTCTTTAAAGGGCGAGATCTTGCCCTTCCCTGTAGGCTCAGGAAAAAGCAAACCGTTTCAGCCTCTCCTAATTTATGGGTCCTTCCTCACAAATAGCTTTTGCCATTTTGATCCCACGCTGGTGTTGCTGTGTGCCTTCAAGTCGTTTCCAACTTTATGATGACTCTAAGGGGCTTTCTTAGCAAGACTTGTTTGGAGGGGGTTTGCCATTGCCATCCTCAGAGGCTGAGAGAGTGTGCCTTGCACAAGGTCACACATCTGAGGGGGTTTGCCATGGCCTCGCATCGGGAAGCATGGAGACTCACTATCCATGATGCTGCAGCCTTTTTCGAAAGCTCACGCCGAACGAATCTGGAAGAGAAACGACAACGCAGAAAGAACCGCAACCCGGAAACATCACCCAAGGAGACTTTCCGTTGTGCTTTCTGCAACCGGACCTGTTTATCCTGGATTGGCCTTTTTAGTCACCAACGCGCTTCTACAAAGCGCGGGATGCGTCCTTCCTGAATCTTCGTTCGCAAAGCAAATCCGGAGAGAGATTGTGTAACATACACTATGGAATATAACTGTTCAAGGTGTGCTTTATTTCATTCCTTTGCTATTTAGCATGTTCCTTGTGTCATGAAAAGAAATATAATTAGGTAGCACAGAAGGGGAGTGAGGATATTGCTCTCCAAAATAATAATTCTATTCCCCTCCTCATGATTTTTCCCGTTCCGTTCCCAAATTGCTAGCACTGCGGAGAGTGAGACATTGAAAATGGTTCTCACCTTGCAGTCTTCTATCTGCTGTGTTTGCATCCCCTTGGTAGTTTTGCCTGCCTTTCTTCTTTGGATACCTAAGCAGTATCTCTAAATGGCCAAATAAGGTTTTAAGGTACTGCAATGCTATAAATCTAGGAATTGAGATAAGATTTCATTAGGGAGGGCAGAATTCTTATTTGAGAGAAATGCCCTCGTTGAGTCCGCCAGGAGCTACACTCATGTTCTTCTTCAATGTCCGACTCCTCTCTCTCAAACCACCCCTTCCATCCTGCTATTCACCCACTCCCTTCTCTTTTTACCCACCTAATTCTCCCGTTAGCTACATTCACACTTTCCTATCCTATGTATTGCTTTAAAAATATTACTCAGAGAATGAATACGTTTTACGTGCCCTATCAGTGATGACTGAAGATCATGTGTTTTGATTAGGAATGGGAAACAAAACAACTCAGTGATGCCACAACACAGATTATAACATTCTGTATTTGCTCAGAGGCAAAGCATTTCTGATGAACAATTGTCCATTTTGCAGAACCAAAGACTGCTTCTGAAGCAAAGCTCGTCTGCACAGCTTGCAACACGTTCTATGGCGTGTTACAGACGCGACGAAGGGGCATGCTAGGGTTAGGAAGGGGTGTGTTAGGGTTGAGAAGGGGCGTCCCTTCTGGACGCCCCTCAACCCTAATACAGACCGAGTCCGTACAAAATGGCGGTGCCTGTCCACATGGGGGCTGCCATTTTGACGTCGCGGACATGTAGTGTCTGGATGTCGCACAGCGGAAGTGACGCCACGAGTGTGCGACTAGCGCCTCACGGCGCCACTTTCGGGGCCCAGAAAGAAGCACCATTTCGGTGCTTCTTTCTTGTTGCACCCAGGAACTGCGCAGTTTGGCCACTGCGGTTCCCGGATGTAGCAACCGGCGGCAGTGGCAGACCACCCATTTTGGGTGTTCTGTAACTCGCCTATGTCATTTTGTAGACAGAAAATTCACAGTTTTAAAATATGTACAGCTAAAATGCATACCACTGGGGGGATCCATAGGAGCATATTGATGGGGAAATCTGTGCAAAACACACATACACAGCCATGGTCCATGATCTCTGTCTGGGCATCGATAGGGGAAGTGTGACCGTGCTCGTGCTCTTGGACATCTCAGTGGCATTCGATACCATCAACCATGGTATCCTTCTGAGGGAATTAGGCATTGGGAGCACCGCGCTCCAATGGCTACGTTCCTACCTCTCAGGCAGATTCCAGATGATGAGGCTGGGGGATAGCTGCTCTTCTAAGAGAGAGCTGGTATCTGGCATCCCTCAAGGCGCCATCCTATCCCCCTTGCTATTTAACATTTACATGAAGCCGCTAGGAGAGATCATCTGGAGGCACGGGACACGGTGTTATCAGTATGCTGATGACACTCATATTTATTTCTCTATGCCTCTGACTCTTGCAGTGACCAAGGATGGCATCTCTCCTCTAAATGCCTGCCTTGAATCGGTAGTAGGCTGGATGAGGGAAAACAAACTCAAGTTGAATCCAGAGCAAATAGAGGTACTTGCAATAGGAACCCTTGGCTCAGGCAAGGAGTTTTGCCAACCAGTCCTGGACGGGGTCACACTTCCCCTAAAGGACGACGTTCGCAGTTTGGGAGTACTCCTGGATCCGTCTCTACAGTTGTCATCTCAAGTAGATGCGATGGCTAGGAGTGCTTGGTACCAACTTCGGTTGATACGCCAACTGTGCCCTTACCTGGACCAAAAGGACCTTGAAGCAGTGGTACATGCGCTAGTACATGGGGCTACCTTTGTACCAAGTTCGGAAGCTTCAATGAGTCCAAAACGCGGCAGCTAGATTGATCACTGGAGCATCAAGGTTTGACCATATAACCTATATTAAAATCCTTACACTGGCTGCCGATTAGCATCTGGGTGCAAAACAAAGTGTTGGTTATTACCTTTAAAGCCCTAAATGGCTTGGGCCTGAGTTACTTGAGGGAATGCTTACTCTGGAGAGCAAGGGGTTCTGGCAGTGGGTGGTTTCATGCATTATTCCAACAAGGCATCTCAACTGCAATATCTAATAAGCAAAAGGTACTCATTCAATCAAGGAACAGTATCTTATGCATCCAGCAGCTTTATTCAGATCCCACACGCACTGAAAATAAGCCCTAAAGGCAAGCAATAAGCAAAAATATTTCATCAAACCAATGGAAAAATACACAGAGATAGCGAGACCCTCGGAGTAAGCCAGAATTCAGCCATGATAGTTACAAAACGAAAGAAGTTTTATACTACATATTGCTCCCCGTTGGGTCCAAATTTCAAATATCCACACTTATACCTACTTTCTGAGATATGAATGAACTGCAAATTCTATACCCCATGGTTACAAACATATTGTGTGCAGCTTCTGAGTTTCATAAATCGTTTTAGAGAGTGATTTTACCCTAGCGTTTATGATTTTACCCTGCCCAGTAGTGCCATAGGGGAATGAACAGAGCGCTTGTGATGGAGATGAAGCTCAGCTGGATGGAACAAATAGGGGCAAAAGAAAATCTCCCCAAGGTTCCAGGTGAACAGTTCCTTTGATGTTCAGAGTTCACTGAGGTTCATTCACATTCACATTCAGGCCTTCGAATTGGAGTTCTGTGCTCCCTCTTCTTCACAGCTGTGCCTCCATTCTTCTGAAGATGCTACAAAGAAGGATGGTGCAACTGCAGGAGGTCCAGGAGGCCCATTCTTTGTCCCCAGGACCTTTCAAGAGGCATGGCTGCCTCTGGCTGCTTCTTCCTTCCCTACATTTCTGCCAGTCTTCTCCTTCCCTTGCTTGCTTAACCCCAAATGCTGTACTCTATAGTATGTGTGTGTGAGGGGGACCTCTCAGTAGGAAGAAAGAGAGACTGTGAGAGAGATCTGCCACCCCTCACATTCTGCCAGCTAAAGTGGACATCTCCATTCCTTATGAGGTAGATACTTCATTATGCCAGAGGGCTGAATCCATGAAAATCATTCCGCTAGACCAGAGCTGTATTCATACCACCGCATTAAAGCAATTTGACATCACTATAACTGCCCTGACTCTATCCAGTGGAATCCTAGGATTTGTAGTTTGGTGAGGCACCAGAGCTCTTTAACACACAAGGATGAATTCTTCAGCAGGATAGAAACAGGACTGTTCAAGTGGTGTGAAAACTGCTTTAATTCTGCAGTGTGGATACACCGAAGATCTGGATGAGGGTCCCAAAACGCCAGCACTGCACAGCAATGGCAGGGAGGGACCCCAATTTGATGGACCAATGGAATGAGGCCTGGGTCCTCTGGGGGTGGTGCTCCGCACCATGACGTTTTATAGGGGCGGGGCTATAACCAACTTAAGGAGAGCCCCGATCCTCCATGCCCCCTCTCTGCAGCTTGAGAAGCGTGTACACCGTGGCACCCCCTTGTGGTGTAGGTAGAGCTCCGGAACCACCTTTCTAGGGTTACCACGGCCCGGAGGTGGGGAAAGACTCGATCCTTGACGTAGACCTGGGATTTTGGCCCCCACTCCTAAAGTTACACGGCTTGGGTGAGGGTACCTGGGTCTGCCTTCCACCAGAGGTCCAGTCTGGGGAGTAGTCCAGTCAAATGGACTGCTCTACAGGGGGCAGGTGTTTTCGCCCGAGGGAAGGCTGGGGAGGTTGTCAAATAATGACACCTGCCCCAGCTGATCCCCAACCAGGTTGCTCCCCCCCTTTGTGGTCTTCCAGGATTTACAAATATTTAATTAGGTCAATAAAAGTGGCCCATTATCAACCCAAACTGTGTGTCTGGTCTCATTATTCCATGGTGGAACATCAAAAATCTGGACATGCCTCTGGAGTTCTTGCAATAGGTAAAAACAATAATGGGTGGCTCTTTTGTTAATAGTCTTATTTTACTACTAACATGACAGATACTCAGGCTCACAGGTTTGCTGTTATGGGGAAGGACAAGCACCACAGCTTCAAGCCAGGCATCTAGGACCTTCTCCAAGATACTAAATTTCTAAGTGGAGTTGCAAGCCAGGCATCTAGGACCTTCTCCAAGA
>CM028782.1:4492468-4505557 GCA_016801065.1 Sceloporus tristichus | reverse complement strand
AATGATTTATAAATGATCTTCACCCACTGCCGTTGCCTAGCAATAGCAAATGCCTTCTCCTACCCAAGGAACTGACACAAATAAGGAGGAGGGGGATGCTCAGTTCTCTTTGCTGCTCCGTACATTGGGAATTTTTTCCTATTAGCAAGTTACCACTTGCAACTATAGATTGGTATTTTTGCATTTGTATGCACTGAAGAAATCCACCTTTTCCACCCCTTTCTCTTAAATGGTTCTGAGTTTGCTCAGGGTCATGCAAGCAGAAGATCATGCTTTTGTGCGCTGCCTTCAGTTTCCTATCCAAAGACACAATTTTCCTTTCGTCTTATAGCATTCGTTTGTTGGGTCCCCAGGCAGAGCTGGAGACTTGGGGAGAGAGGAGGAGAAGGGTAAGAAGGCATTTCAAATTGTAATCAACTTGCTGAATAGCCAAGGACAATATCCCCCTTCTAGAGTAATGCAGTCAAAGGCAGCTTTCAGCAGGTAGACCTTTTGAAAAGGGTGTTCTTCCACCCAAAATCTATTGAGAGAAAGGAGGGACTGCTGAGAACAGGTTGTTTTCTGGCGATCCCGTGAATTGCTTCCATGGTGCAAAATCCCATGATGGTAGCAGAACTGCCAATTGGATTAAGGGATGTACAAATCAGTCCATGTTCAATCCCTGGCAGTTTCACAATTATTCTGTAATAAAGTCTGTTCTGTCCAATTTCTACAGCATTCTGGGATTAAAAAGAAGAATGAAAATGCACACTCCTCTTTGTACACTGCTTCCCCGAATTTAACAATTGGTTGCAGATCCTTCCCAAATATGCACGTGTTTCTACAACAGACACATTTCTATATGAAGCGTTTCCTACATTACGTGCTTGGTTTGGTTCTTGAAGAATATGCACGTTTTTGTATATACGGGCCCGAAGAGACAGGCCAAAATAAAGCTGCTTCGGGTCACTTTGGAGGTATGCTGTTTAAATGCTGCATGCGTCCTAAGAATCCGGACGCCGCGAATCTTAGGATGCGTGCATCATTTAAACAGCATACTTCCAAAGTGACCCAAAGCAGCTTTATTTTGGCCTGTCTGTATGGGGCCTACTTTTCATGGATGATTCAGGCCTGTGACCCCCCCGACTGAGTCCATCCATCTGGCCTTTGGTCTTCTCGTCCTCCTTGTACCTTCTACCTAGAATGATACAATAGAATCATAGAGTTGGAAGAGACTACAAGGACCATCCAGTCCAACCCCCTTCTGCCATGCAGGAACTCACAATCAAAGCATCCCCGACAGATGGCCATCCAGCCTCTGCTTAAAGACCTCCAAAGAAGGAGACTCTACCACATTCTAAGTGTGTTCTACTGTCAAACAGCTCTTACTATTACAAGGTTCCTCCTAATATTGAGGTGGAATCTCTTTTCCTATAGCTTGCATCCATTGTTCTAGTCTCTGCAGCAGCAGAAAACAAGCTTGCTCCATTCTCAATGTGACACCCCTTCAAATGGTTAAACAGGGCTATCATATCACCTCTTAACCATCTGTTTCCCAGGCTAAACATACCCAGCTCACTAAACCTTTCCTCATAAGGCATGGTTTCCAGACTGTTCACCATTTTGGTCCCTCTCCTCTGGACACACTCCAATTTGTCAACATCCTTTTTGAATTGTGGGGCCCAGAACTGGACACAGTATCCCAGATGAGGCCTGACCAAAGCAGAATACAGTGGCACTATTACTTTCCTTGATCTAGAGACTATACTTCTGTTGATGCAGCCTACAATTGCACTGGCCTTGTTAGCTGCCACATCACAGCGTTGACTCATGTTCAACTTATGGTCTACTATACTTTGAAATTATTACTTCAATTTTCTTTAAGGAGGGATAGTGGGGATTATTTTATTGTATTATATGGTTTTTACTGATGTAAGCTGCCTCGATCTTGAGATATAAATAAATATTGTTGTTGTTGTAGTTATTGTTATTATTGGACTCCTAGATCCCTTTCATACATAATCTCCTTAAGCCAGGTGTCCCCATCTATATCTATGCATTTCATTTTTTTCTACCTAAGTGCAGTACCTTACATTTCTCCGTGTTGAAGTTCATTTTGTTAGCTTTGGCCCAGCTTTCTAGTCTATTCAGGTCATTTTGAATCTTGATCCTGTCTTCTGGGGTATTAGCTATTCATCCTAATTTGGTGTCATCTGCAAATTTGATAAGTATGCTCCCATTTCTGTCGTCCAAGTCATTGATAAAGATGCTGAATAGCACTGGGTCCAGGACAGAGCCCTGAGTTCAAGACCAGCAAAAGGGCCCAAGCTCGACTCAGGCTTGCATCCTTCCGAGGAGGGAGCTAAAATGAGTACCCAGACTGTTGGGGGCAAATTAGCTTACTTGCTAATTAGCTTACTTGCTGTTCACCGCTATGATCTTTGGAATAGCGGTATATAAATAAAACAAATTATTAAATTATTAAATTATCCTTTTTATGTTGCAAGAGTTTTCTCTGAAAACACATACACACTGTTATTTGCATGCATTTGGAACATGCCTGTTTTGGATGCCTTTCAGCACTTGCACTTCAGTCCGACACCCTCTCCTTCATACTTATTAGCAAATTATATATATATATATATATATATATATATATATATATACTCTGAAGAACCCACCACTGGTTTTTTTGTGTCTACTTTTATACCAAGTGAAGATCTGAAGGGAAGACACATGTTACTGTTTCTTAAGGGCAAAGTGTTTGGAGTTTGTCGATGCATGCAAATAGGCTTATGCATCAGGCATATAACCCTGAAAATAATGGAAAAACTGAGCCTGTCGGCATCATGGGAGGCTGTGATTAGGTTTTTGAACCAACTTATTCCACGTAAAGCCACAGCAAAGTTCATTTTGTGCTAACAGTGTAATAATGGAAATGGAGTCATAATACGGAGAGGTGAGGAATGCCCCAACTCTGTTATTGTAATATATGACAGAAAGTGGGGAGACTGATGCGGACTATGCACCAGCCAGCATTTGCCCAGAACAGTTTTAGGATGACATGGCCTTTACTGCTTTCGACTGATGGCTAAATGCACCTCCAGTTATTTTACTTTAAAAATCAGAATATAGAAGACTTGCAGATGGTAAAACTGCCGAACCATATTCTATGGACAGGTATTTAATTCCTTTTTGTCTAGGAATGCAATTGACGGTATTGACTTTTACCTGCAGTCTCAAGTGGCATAGCTGTCCATCTTAGGAAAAATTATAACGGTAGAATCATATAGTCCAGCCCAATTTGTTTTCCCAAACAGTGTGTCCTAATAAAGCATTCAGTGCAAGTAATGAAATATTTGCAAAATGCTGAATGTTGGCACTAGTCACTTAAATGCTTAAACGAGGCCCAGAGAACGCAATTTTTATCTATCCTTTTCAAGTCACCAAGCGGTGAATTGCAAAACAAATGTAAACTGCAAGTCGATACCGGTAAGTATACAGTCTCTGCTTGCCAATAGAGTACATGATTGAACAAAATATGGCCTCATCAGGGTTACAGAAAAAGCAGCTACTGTTTACAAGTGTATATATCAAGTGCTGTGCTGCATGTTTAAACCCCTAGTTGTTAGGGATTACTCCTATCCCTGAACTGATTTTATAAGCAGCAGGTGCAAGAGAAATACTCCTCCTGGTGTATTAAGGAGTGGGTACATATTTGCTCCCACATGTTGAGTCTTCATCTTATATGCGCTTGCCTGCCTTCCATTCTTTCTGAACTTTACTTCAGACTAGAATTAATCCTGGCAGGGAGGTAGCCAAGGGGGGTTTCTTGGGGTCCGGACCCCCCCTTCCATTAGAAAAATGAATGGTGTGTGCTGCTGCACCGCCGCATCCAAGCCCCAATATAATGGTGGCACTTAGTCTTAACCCCCCCTTCCTAAAATCCTGGCTATGTCCCTGATCCTAGAAATGGAGAATGTCATAGATTGGGTTGGGATTCAGAGATCATCCAGCCTGACTTCAGTTACTCAGAAAGATTACAGCAGCAATAGCATCCTTGAGAGATCTGCTTAAATACAATTCAAACATCTGCTTAAATGCCTCCAGCCAAGGGAAGCCTGGCATCTCCCGAGGACAGTTTTCCGGGGCACACACCTTCCGTGGATGCCAAAATCCATGGATGTTCAAGTCCCATGAAATACAATGGCATATAAAATGATGTCCCTTATATAAAATGGCAAAATCAAGGTTTGCTGTTTGGAATGTATATATTTAAAAACATTTTAAAACCATGGGTGCTTGAATACATGGATAAAAAAGCCCTGGATATGAAGGGCTGGCTGTACCTTCTGAGCTCAGCCATGAAATCCAGTGGGGAGCCTTGAGCAAGTCACACGCTCTCAGCCTCAGGGGAAGGCAATGGCAAACCTCCTCTGAACAAATGTTGCCAAGAAAATCCCACGCTAGCTTCCTTAGGGTTGCCATAAGTCAGAAACAACTAGAACAACAACAACAACAACAACTTTTACCATTAGGGAGTTTATCAATGAATTTCAACACGGAGAAATGTAAGGTACTGCACTTAGGGCAGAAAAATGAAATGCCATTGGATTATACCAGGGACGTAGCCAGGATTTTAGGAAGGGGGGGGGTCCAGACTAAGTGCCACCATTATACTCCATTTTAGAATGGCTAACTTTAAAGGTCCAAGCCTTGAACCCCACTTTTGGGAGAAAGGTGGGCTAAAAATCCTTGCAATAAATGAATAAACTACGCACATTTACCTTGGAGTAAGTGGCACTAAAGCCAGCGGAGCTAACCTCTGAGTAGACACACTTTGCATTGTACCAATTTTTAGTACAACGGCTGTGTTGCAATGGAAAGGCCCTTGACTGATTGATATAACAAACTAACGTTTTGCTTCATCCATCTAATAACAACATCATGTTATCTTGGACTTGGATTAAAATTGTAACATACAGTGTCATAGAATCCATTTTAATAACTGATGGTTAACACTTTTTCTTCTCTCCCCCCCACCTTTGCTATTAAAGTGGCTATAAAAACTGTTTAATTTCCCCCCCTTTTTCAGATTTGAAAGGTCTCAAGGAGAAAGCAACCCTAACTTTGATGTTCGATGACACTTAGTCAATGAAGGGAAGGGGGAACAAAGGGAGGAGAAGGAAATCCAAGTGGCGTTCTGTCCATCTCCTGGCTTTCTCAAGCACTAAATTACAGAATTAATAGGCTTTTAGAAGAGACTGACGCAAAGTTACTGTGGAAAAGACAATTAAATGGGGAAAGCTAGTGTTTTCACCACATTTAATTTTAACTGGAGGCTTCAAGATTCTATAAATCTCTTTCTTATTTCATCCGCTCCCCTTACCCCCTTCCATAACAGGTATTAAAAATGTCAGATTTAAGGTCTTACTCCGCGCATAGAAAGATTTGTCTTGCTGTTATGCTTCTTGTCCATACGATATGAGCGAACATAGCCGCACTGACGACTGGGTTTCTTATTTTTAGTCGACTACGTGATGGAAGTGAGGGCATGGCACAGGTCTGTAAAGTTATGCACAAGGCGGATGGAAGTCAATATATGCGGATGGGGAATCTTCTTGGTTCTGTAATAAGAAAAGCTGAAATCACCCAGTGCAATCGAAGTGACATTATTTTAACAGCGGAAGGAGGAAGTATTCTCCATTAACTGTATAACCAGATGTGTTTTATAGCGATTGGGAAATGGGAAAGATAGTGGTGGATCTTCAAGCAGACTAATCAAATTGGTATGAGAGAAGCTGAAGGAGAACCCAGAGCTACAGGAAAAGAGATTCCAGCTCAACATTAGGAGGAACTTCCTGAGAGTAAGGTCTGTTCGACAGAGGAACAAACTCCCTCGGAGTATAGTGGAGTCTCCTTCCTTGGAGGTCCTTAAACAGAGGCTGGATGGCCATCAGTTGGGGATGCTTTGATTGTGATTTCCTGCATGGCAGAATGGGGTTGGACTGGATGGCCCTTGGGGTCTCTTCCAGCTCTACATGATTCTATGTACAGCGCTCCACCAGGCAGGAAGGATGCAGATGGATTGCTTTTTAGCATAGCTTCCTCCTAATAGATGGATGTTAAACACCGTCATTTTAAATACAGAGAAGAAGCAGTGGAGCTGTACAGGCAACAACTCCAGGCTTTGCAAAGCAGAAACGATCACATTTTGCCTGCTACTTTAAAAGAGACTGCATGAAACAGCATGTTTGGGCCTGGAATGAGAAACTAGGCAAAATGCTGGCGCAGCAAAGCTTGAAAAAAAGGTGAAGCAAACCAGAGTTATACATCAGTAACAAAGACAGGGATTCAACTTTTATTCTAGCTTCGATGACTTGATTTAGAAATACCACAATTACTCAGCAATTGTACATCACTTGAACAAGGAACTTGAGTTAAAAGAATTAGGGGATGCTGTATACTGTCTAGGCATAAAGATTCAGATACTCCAGATATCTTCAGCCACGCGTAAAAGAAAAAAAGACAGCATTCCTTGATTGTGAGATCCACAAAAAGCTGGCAATTTTTTATGATTCCTGAAATCATAAAATTCAATAAACATGTTGCTTACATCATAAAGCATAAAAATTAGACACTTGGAAACATGTGGTCTATTGATAGATACCCAAAGATGATAGTAATTCTACTGGATGGATCTACTTTCAAGACATCTTATTCTTTTGTTGTGATTCCAAGCTTGATCCTAACCAATAAGGAAGAGTTGTTCACTGGAATCAAAGCGGTTGGAACTTTAAGGGGGAATAACCATGTAAGTCATGATTGTGGGACAGGCCAAAGAAGAGTGTGGTCAAGCACAAACCTTGGATTTCAGGAAATCTCATCCTATCGAGCCCAGTGTGGGATAGTGGACTTAAAGAATGGGGCGAGGGGGTACAGTTACCTATCCTGAAGAAATGATCCATGGAAAGCAGAAAAGAAGACTGGTATGAACCACGAGGTTTGGAGAAGCAGCTTTGGGAAGTGGATGACGTGGACAAAGGAACTCAGTCTACAGTCACCATGAATGTGAGGCCCGCTGCCGCCAGAGGCCCCAGAGGCCCGCTGTTGCCGCCAGAGCCCTGTTCGAGGGCTCCGGCGGCCACAGCGGGCCTCCTAGAGGCTGCCACCAATGGCGATGAAGTCTCGCGCAACCTTTTCTGTGGTCACGCAAGACTTCGCCTCTAGGCCGCCGCCATTTTTTCTCAAAATGGTGGTGACGTCTTGCGCGATCTCGGGGAAGGTCGTATGAGACTTCGCCGCCATTTTGGGAAAAATGGCAGTGCTCGAAGCGGCGAAAAGCCACAATTGGTGGTGGCAGCGGCAGCGGCAGCCAGGGGCTAGCCGAAAGGCCTCCGTGGGCTGCATCCGGCCCGCGGGCTGAAGTTTGCCGACCCCTGGTTTAGGTATTCAGAAAATGAGAAGATTTGATTGTGATCGACGATGCTTCATGGATGTTACAACACCTAGACGAGATCTGGGTTCCCCAAAAATATGACGCTAGCAGGGGGCGTTTGGGAACACATAAAAGTTTAAATGGGGATTGGATCTTGCTTGATCTGGCAGGCCTAATATTTTGGCTGTTGGCGAATGTGAACAACCTCCAGGAAAACCCAGCACAAGTGTGAACATCCCCAATTTACACCGGCTTAGAAACCAGGTTATTTTTCAGTGTGAATGCTTCCCCCCTCCTCCAATGAGGATTTGGCACACTCAGGATCCTAGATTTCTGTCTGCCTTGGGGCCTAAGAGAGGAAACAGAATCTATGGCCCTATACAGACAGGCCAAAATAAAGCTGCTTCGAGTCACTTTGGAGGTATGGTGTTTCAATGATGCATGCGTCCTAAGACTCTGGAAGCTGCACCAAAGCTGCATTCCAGTCCTTAGGATTGGAACGTGGCTTTGGTGCAGCTTCTGGACTCTTAGGATGCATGCATCATTGAAACACAATACCTCCAAAGTGACTCGAAGCAGCTTTATTTTGGCCTGTCTGTATCAGGCCAATGGGAAAGGAGAAATATAATGGAGCCTGTGGAATCCAGGTTCAGGAGCAATCCATGCTGTCCAAGCCAAATGCCATAGCCAACCTGAGCTGCCAATATTTGCAATTTTTCCAAAAAAGGTGGGGTACAGACGGCAGAAAAGGGGCAGTCAGCAGCCGCCCCTTTTCTTGCTGGGTTGGAGGCAGGGCATCCTCACCAGCAGCCCCTCCAGCTCCAATCCGGCACTTTTCCAGGCCATGGGGAAGCGGGAAAATGCCACTTCACCGTGGCCTGGAAAAGGGTGTCCATGGGGCTTCGTGCCCCATGGACACCCCAATAGGCACAGCCAGAGGAGAAAGGGGCCACTTGGCTCTTTTCTCCTTGGCTTTGTTCCCACAGCAATCTAGTTGCCCCAGGAACGAGGCACCTTCCTAGAAGGAGCTCTGTTTCGAAGCTCCTTCTTGCACCGCAAATAGGGTGCCCTAAGCGCCTTCCAGAGGCGCGATGATGTCAGGCACGTGCCAGTCCATTTGGACATGGCGGCGCGTGACAGCATCATCGCGCGCTGCTTATGGATGGCACCATGCCAACATGGCACCCTCCATACGTAGTAGGGCTGGGGAGCGTGCGGTTCCTGTGCACTCCCCAGCCCTACTTTTGGCTCCAGCATGGGACTTTTCCGCGCCGTCTATACTGGGCCTAGGTTAAGTATTTATAAAAGCATTTTCTTCCTTGGCATGGCTTATGGTTAAGCACTATTTCTAATTTCCCCTGGAGAAATGGGTTGGAGACGCGGAGGAGATAAATCTGTCAGCATGAAAAGTAATAAACAGAACTGTGGGCTTGAATATCGTCAAACTTTCGCCAGAATCCGCATACCTGTCTTGTCTTCTCAGCAGGTTCCTCTAAATCCACCCCTTTGAGAGGCGTTAAGTCTCCTGACGAATTTCTTTAAGCTTGCTGAAACTCTTAACTCCCTTCAAACATCCTAAAATTCTTCTGTGTGGGATCCTGCCATTTTGTCTCACATTTTAATCTAGGGTGGCATCCACATTGCAGAAATAATCCAGTTAGATACCACTTTAATTGCCTTGGCTCAATGCTATAGAATTCTAGGAATTGTAGTTTCTTATGGGACCAGAGCTATCTGACAGAGAAGGCTAAACGTCTCACCAAACTACAAACCCTAGAATTCCATAGCTTTGAACCATGGCAGTTAAAGTGGTGTCAGACTGGATTATTTCTGCAATGCAGATGAGCCTAGAGAAGGTTTGAGGGGGGCACCAAGAATAAATAACCCCTTTGACGTAGTGATAAGGGCTCATTGCACCATACACCTATGGTACATTTCCAGAAGCAAATGTTTTCAGAAGGATTACAGAGAACAACGGCCAAAGAATATTGCATCATTTCTTGCTGCATGTGTTCCATGCAATATATTTCAAGCAAGAAGGAATGCCAACAAAATTTGCTGGCACCAGATTTTTCCTTTTCCGTTGTAGTGGCATCCTTTCAGCACATGCTGAAAGCAGCACGGGAATGCATGGGGCGCAAGGGGCGGTGTGTCCCATTTGAATTAATGGAGCATGCACCAATGGTGCCCGTGCACCACCGTGCCACTACAACGCCGTTGCATGCACAAGCCCCATTCACTTCTGAGCATGCGCAGAAATTGCTTTATGCGGGGGAGTCCGGAACGGATCCCCTGCGTAAAGCAAGGGCGGGCTGTATAATTTTAAAATTGTCATTTCAAGTTCTCCAGGACTTTAGAATAATATTTAAGCTGATTTTTAAATTCAAAATAAATTCAGTATTTTGCAACTTTCCATTAATTTACCTTCTATTCCGCTTCTATTCAGGCTGAGGCTGCAAATCTATACCCAGTTGCCTAGGGCTATTGCCCCATTGAACTCCATGAAAACCACAGGTGTAGAAATAATGCCATTGGACACCACTTGGGCCTACCAGAATCCCTCGCCAGTATGGCTGTGGATTCTGGGAACAGTAGTCCGAAAAGTCATTTCCCATCCTCATTTAGGTGAGAAAGAACTTAAAAGTACTGTGAATTGTGTTGTTCTATACAACACCTGGAAATAAAATCAACAACTAGGCAATGGAGAATGTGCAACGCATTGCTTCCTCTGGAAAAAACAGTCTCAGATAACGGAGAGCTGCAAATCCCAGGAAACACCTGGAAGAACGGGCCTCTAATTGTATGGCAACAACATCCTTTGCAGGTGTTTTGGGAGCTAGAGGAGGCTTATTCAAAACGGCTCACCTGCCTACACTGTGTATCTTCCTTTATTATTCTTTGCCACTGAATAGTGCAGGTGACAATGCAACTCACATCAGTAGGACTCATTATTATAATCTGTTGCCTGCCGTCTTGACAGAAGAGAGGTATTTTGGCAGCCTTGGCTGAGAAGTGTGAGATTTCACAACACTGAGATTCGTATTATCCTCTTGGGTCCGTTTCGTCTTTCTTTTTTCTTTTTACTCATTGTGGATTTTCCTCTTGTATAACACACATGCAAAGGTCGTTCCCCCCCTTCCTCCTCCTACAACGTGATACATCAAAATAATGAATGCAAATGAAAAGGGAAGTGCACTTACTTTCTGGAATAAAGGATTAGGGAGGCAGAAATAGCATAAAATAAAATAAAATAAATCAAGATGTATTGTAAACAAGTTGCTAGATTTGCTAGTTGTTTGAAATCCACTAAAGCTCATCCCAAATTTCCCATAACATGTTTCTCTTAGGAAATTTTAGATCAGTGATGGTAAACCTTTTACAGACCAAGTGCCCAAACTGCAACCCGAGACCCACTTATTTATCACTCAGTGCCACGTTCCTCTGGCTTTCTAGTAGCAAACTCTGTGCTGTGGTGACAGAGTGTGTGCCCACAGAGAGGGCTCTGAGTGTCACCTCTGGCACGCATGCCATAGGTTCGCCACCACTGTTTTAGATCCTCCCCCTCCTGTGTCTTGCCCCCCCAAAAGCTGTTTTGTGGAATGTTCTTTGAATTTATTTGTTTATGTATTTATTTTAAGATAGATGACGTTATGCCCTGCAGGTTCTGGCATGGAAAGGCCCAAGGCATTGTGAAGATGGAGTAAAATGGCCAGGCAGCCAACACAATTGTTATTGCCATTTGCGATGGCGAAGAAACATAGAGTGCACCAAACTAGACTTTATGCAAAATGCATGGAACCTGCAAAAAAACCTTCCCTATTGCAACAGAGTTTTCTCAGACATATAATCCTGAGCTAGATAGGCTGATCCACTGTAATTCTATGGCCTGTTCCAGACTGCCAAAATAAAGCTGCTTTGGGTCTCTTTGGAGGTATGCTATTTAAATGATACATGGGTCCTAAGAGTCCGGAGGTCGCGCCAAAGCCACACTCCATTCCTAAGCACTGGAGAGCAGCTTTGGTGAAGCTTCCGGATTCTTAGGGTGCATGCATCATTTAAATAGCATGCCTCCCAAAACTACAAACCCCTAAATTCCATGGCAGTTAAAGCTGTGCCAAACTGCATTATTATTGCAATGCTGATGCAGCTCTGGTTATTTAAAGGCCTACAAACAGGTCCCTAAACTAAGTTCTTCATTTCACATCTGTGTCAACTCATGGGTTTCTGGATTCAGGATTCTGGCTTGCACAACACAGGAGGTCAAGGGAAAGTTGCACCAGATAGTATTATAGTGTCTAGATCAAGGGAAGTAATAGCCCCACTCTATTCTGCTCTGGTCAGGCCCCACCTGGAATATTGTGTCCAGTTGTGGGCACCACAATTCAAAAAGGATGTTGAGAAACTGGAGCCATGTGTCCAAAGGAGAGCGACTAAAATGGTGAAGGGTCTGGAAAGACTTAAGGAACTGGGCATGTTTAGCCTGGAGAAGAGAAGGCTAAGAGGTGATATGATAGTCCTGTTTAAATATTTGAAGGGATGTCATATTGAGGAGGGGGCAAGCTTGTTTTCTGCTGCTCCAGAGAATAGGAACCGGAGGAATGGAGCAAGCTACAGGAAAAGAGATTCCACTTCAACATTAGGAGGAACTTCCTGAGAGTAAGGGCTGTTCGACAGTGGAACAAACTCCCTTGGACTGTAGTGGAGTCTCCTTCCTTGGAGGTCTTCAAGCAGAGGCTGGATGGCCATCTGTCAGGGATGCTTTGATTTGAAAGCACATGCGCACAGAATCATGATGTGATTTGGCCGACTTAATCCTAGTGGAACATATTCACATGAAGAACTTTGCAACATTCAGCACAGATTCTTTAGGGGAATCTGAAAGAAATAAAAGCTATCAGATCTGCCTGGGAACTTTTCCAAGATTGGATCTATAAACTGAGTGCAAATATCCTTATAATACAAGCAACATAGCAGGACATTTTCAGTTATTTCAACCATGTCTGATTGGAAAGGACAGATACATTGTCCGCAAGGAATTTGTAGGCCTCGCCAATTCAATTGGATGATGGTAGAATACTGAAATGGGTCAAAGGAAAATAAAGGGATATTTAGGCATTTCCAGTGCCTAAAAATAATCAGCCAGAACAAAGTTTGTGCTATGCTTGCCTGCTGCAGGGTAGTGTTGAGTTTTTGCTCAGTCATCATGCAAGGCTGTGTCCCAGATCTGTGGCTGAATTGTTTCTTTGGCCTTAGCAAATCCCAAATTCAAGAGAGCTGAAGGGGAGGACCTACCCTGTTGTGGCTTCAGCTTAACAGTCCTCAACCAGGCAGAGGAGAAGGATGATGCAGAATGTAGGGAGACTGGATGGCCCTTGTGGTCTCTTCCAACTCTATGATTCTATGATTCAGACTACTGTCCTCTTCTCAAAGCATAGCTGCTTTATGTGGACAATATCTTCCAGGGCAAGAAGAAGGTTGTGACCTTCTGTTACATGGTGAAGAGTCTGCAAGCCAAGCCCAATGAGGAGCACTTGACAAAGCTGGGCATGAGAGAAGAGACATCTGAGACAATGGCCATCTTTCGATATTTGAAGGACTGTAATGTCCTTCAAATATCGAAAGACAAGGGCTTCAGATGGTTAGACGAGGGCTTCAGATGGTTAGACGAGGGC
>CM028782.1:4438555-4488328 GCA_016801065.1 Sceloporus tristichus | reverse complement strand
ATTTTTATCCCGCCTCTTCCAAGGATCAAGGTGGCATACAAATCACAATCAAAGCATCCCTGACAGATGGCCATCCAGCCTCTGCATGAAGACCTCCAAAGAAGGAGACTCCACTACACTCCGAGGAAGGAGTTTGTTCCACTGTCGAACAGCCCTTACTCTCAGGAGGTTCCTCCTAATGTTGAGCTGGAATCTCTTTTCCTGGAGCTTCCATCCATTGCTCCGGGTCCTAGTCTCTGGAGCAGCTGAAAACAAGCTTGCCTCATCCTCAATATGACGTCCCTTCAAGTATTTAAACAAGGCTATCATATCACCTCTGAACTTTCTCTTCTCTAGGCTAAACATACCCAGCTCCCTCTCTTCATTTTGGTGAAGTTCCTGTATGGCAAAGGGTTGGACTGCATGGGCCTTGTGTCTCTTCCAGTTCTGTGTTTCTACAATTCTATGAATGCCTGTTGCGTTGATTTAGGACATGGAGGAGTCTTGACAATCCATCATGTGCAAGATCACTTCAGATCAGAAACCCAAGCTCTGGTAGTAAAACAGGAGAACTTTATTCAGAGATCAAAGGTGTTCACAGCAATCCTACATTGCCAGGAGTAAAGTAATGGCAGTTACGCAGCATAATAAAAGCACATAGCAAGTCAAACTTTGGGTGGGCTTGCATTCCATTCACCCATAGACCACTCTTGTAAAACACTCTTGCATTTTCCTTTTTCCAGGGTCCAGGGACGTAGCTAGGATTTTAGGAAATGTAAGGTACTGCACTTAGGGCAGAAAAATGAAATGCCATTGGATTATACCAGGGACGTAGCCAGGATTTTAGGAAGGGTGGGGGGGGTCCAGACTAAGTGGCACCATTATAATGGGGCTTGGGTACGGCGGCACAGCAGCACACACCATTCATTTTTCTAATGGAAGGGGGGGTCTAGACCCCAAGAACCCCCCCTTGGCTACGTCTCTGCAGCGTCGCCTCTGCTCCCAACATCCTACCAGCCATTCTCATGGGACCAACCTTGTTCATCTCTCCTTTTACACCTTATGTAAAAGAATCTCTCTATAGGCTTTACGTCTGGTAACACACTCTCTTGAATCTAGAGTCTGGATTCTGTTTTTATTTTGTTCAGTCAGTTTGAAGAAGAGGGCCTTTAAATAATGTAAGCATTTCACAGTGAGTTTTGACACTATTATTATTATTATTTTTTAGGTAGTTAAAGTGACCAAAGCTATTAGAAAGCTCATTTCACTTAACTGGAATTCTTTGGCTGGGGTTATTTATTCCCAAGCATGCATTGAGCATTCATTCTGATGCATTGTATGGTTTCCATTCTTAACCCTGGTGTGTTTGTGGAAGAAAAGGGAACAATTTTCTCATTCTCTCATCCTCTGCTGCTTTTTCAGAGCATCTTTGTTCACCAGGCAGGTTTTTTCATCCCCTGAAGTTCTCATAGCCTGTTCCAGACTGCCAAAATAAAGCTGCTTCGGGTCTCTTTGGAGGTATGCTGTTTAAGTGATGCATGCATCCTAAGAATCCGGAATCTGCACCAAAGCTGCCCTCCAGTGCTTAGGAATGGAGTGTGGCTTTGGCGCAACCTCTGGACTCTTAGGACCTGTGCATCATTTAAATAGCATACCTCCAAAGAGACCCGAAGCAGCTTTCCAGTGTTTAGGAATGGAGTGTGGCTTTGGAGCGACCTCCAGACTCTTAGGACCCATGCATCATTTAAATAGCATACCTCCAAAGAGACCCGAAGCAGCTTTATTTTGGCAGTCTGGAACAGGCTACATGCACACATACCCCTACTATGTGTGGGAAAGCTGTCAGTTACACTTGGAGATTTTCTTCGGGGATATTGCAGTCATGATGTAGATGTCTGAAATGCAACCTGCTGAGCTGTAATTTCTACAGTTACTATTTATTGATATCAATAGTAGTGCGCTAAATATTAAAAGAGATAGGGAATGCAAAGCCTGACTTGCAGCATGAAGTAAACTGCAAGGATGAGGAAAATATTGTTTGAGGACTTGGTCAGTGCCAGATCTTGCATCACAGTGGCACTTGGGTTCCTGCTTTAGTACCCATTAGTTTATCCATTCCCCCAAGATCAGGGACTGGGATTTGTGCAGTCCATGGATATCCAGCCTTTGGGATATTGTCACATGCCCTGTGCCCAGTCCTATCATTCAATAGGAATCACTGAACTGCAAGTCCTTTCTGGTCACCACTAGAAGCAATGCTGAGGGTTGGAGACAAAGGAGGGAAAGCTGTTTGGCTTCTATGAATCCATAGACTCAGGATGCATTTACACTGTACAGATAATGCAGTTTGACACCACTTTAAGTGCTGTAGCTCTATCCTATGGAACCCTGAGGTCTGAGTTTTACAAGTCTTTTAGCCTTTTAGCACCACAAAACCACACATCCCAGGAGATTCTGTAGGATGGAGCTATGGCTGTAAAGGTGCTGTCAAACTGCATTATTTCTACAGTGTAGATGCACCCTGGGTCAGGATACTGATCACTGATTACCAGCAGCTATGGACCCATTGCTATGCCCTCCTGAGACACATGTCTTTTCTTTTTCTCCAGCTTCCCATAACTATAAGCACTTGTTCTAACTGCAGGCAATGAATGTACATGTGATTCATTAATAGGATTTTTTCCCCTGATTTATTTCTACGCTTAATCATTGTTTTGGAGACCCTTCTTGGCTCTTTATTTCATTCAGTGATTCAATGCAGCCAACAATGGCTTGTTACAGACTGCCAAAATAAAGCTGCTTGGGGTCTCTTTGGAGGTATGCTGTTTAAATGATGCATGGATCCTAAGAATCCGGAAGCTGCACCAAAGCTGCGCTCCAGTGCTTAGGAATGGAGTGTGGCTTTGGCACGACCTCCGGACTCTTAGGACCCAGGCATCATTTAAACAGCATACCTCCAAAGAGACCCCAAGCAGCTTTATTTTGGCAGTTTGGAACAGGCCAATAAGTTTGAAAAGGAGAAAAAGCAGGATTAATTTTTTTGCAGCATCCCTTTACACAAAGTTTGGCGATCATGTCCCTTTCTTATTTGTTACATAGAAATGTCATTGACCATTGTGTTGGGGTGTGCCTTCAAGTTGTTTCCTACTTATGGCAACCCTAAGGGAAGCATATCATGGGTTTTTCTTGGCAAGAGGGAGTTGGCCTTTGCCATCCTCTGGGGCTGAGAGAGTGTGACTTGGCCACAGCCAAATCAGGATTCGAACCTTGGTCTCCACAGTCATAGTCCATCCCTTAAACCACTACGCCATGCTGGCTCTCCATTGACCATTATCACCTCGGAGTGTAGTGGAGTCTCCTTCCTCTGAACTAGCGAATTCACGTAAATGCGTTCCGGCCCCACTTTCTTTTCATTCGAAATTAAGAGTGATAAACTCCATATCCCACCATCCCAGAATAAAGAACATGAAAAAATACACCTTTACATCCCTGCTCATGTACAGCCTTTTTCTCCCCTAAAACCACTATGTAATCCTTCCTTCTTTCTTTTCCTGTTCCTCAGATCTATCCTGAATGGCAGAGAACATCATTTTATTCCTTGCTTGTGTAAAACACTTAAACATAGGCTCTGACACCAAGATTGATTGGAAAAACTGATAGCACCATAAAGTGATGTGTAGCAATCCCATCTTGTTGACAGAGCATGTCAGCTGTGTGCATTAGATGAGAAATGATCTATCTCCTCGAAGCTGCAGGGTAATTCGCTCGATTATTTAACCATTTGGAAAGGAAGAAGAAAGGTGAGGGTGAGCCATTTCTGGAGGGTGGTCTCTTTCCCAGGAAATGGCTCTTTGGTGAATTAATGTTTCAATACTGATTATAGCTAAAAGGTGGATAGCATTTCTGCTACACGCTGTGGAACATCAAGCTCTGGTGCAATACACAATGCACAAAATGCTTTTTCCGCTGAGTGTTTGGGAAGCATAGGGTCTTGACAACAAAACTTAGGAGGCAGAGTGGGCAAGAAACTCAGCATCCGATTGTGTCTTAAAAATCAACATTTATTGGTTTTCTTAGTGAAGATTAATTTTTCAAAAGCAACAAAAACCTTTCTCCCTCCACTCCCCCCTTTTTTGTGTGCAGTGAATTATCTCTCATCTTGGATTTCATCTGATCCCATCTAATTATGGGATGCATTATGAGCACTTTATACATGCACACATTTCCTTCCTGCATCCTGACTTTGGAAAGGCAGAGAGTCTCCCTCCTTGGAGGTCTTCAAATGGAGGCTGGATGGCCATCTGTTGGGGATGCTTTGATTTGGATTTCCTGCATGGCAGAATGGGGTTGGACTGGATGGCCCTTGCGGTCTCTTCCAACTCTATGATTCTATTATTATTATTATTATTATTATTATTATTATTATTATTTTATTATTATGCTGCTCTTTCCCCAGGTTTTAACCTGCCGGCAGAAGGCCAACAAGGAAGGGGCCATTGTGGCTCCTTGAGAAAGGAGTTCCAGAGTCCAGGGGCAGCCACTGAGAAGGCCCTCTCTCACGTCCCTCCTATCGTTCTTGCTAGCTGGGACGGATTACAGACTGCCATTTAGGACGCGCTCCGCGCATCCTAGGGTTAGAAAGGGGCGTGCTAGGGTTAGGAAGGGTTGCCCCTTCCTAACCGGCCCCGTTCCTAACACGTGCAGAGCGCGTCCTAAATGGCAGCGCCCATCCACATGGGCGCTGCCATTTTTACGTCTTGGACGCACAGCGCCCAGATGTGGCGCGCCGGAAGTGACGCCGCAAGTGTGCACCTCGCGCTTCGCGGCGCCACTTCCGGGAGCCAAAAAGGAGTGCCATTTCGGTGCTCCTTTTTCGCTGCGGCCGGAAGCCTCGCAGTCTGGCTGCTGGGGCTTCCCGCCGCAGCTAATGGCAGCGGCGGCAGACTGCCCGCTTTAGGGTGGTCTGTAATGCACCTAAGAAAACAGAAAAGAGCTGGGACAAACTAGTCACACAAGTTATGGTCCTCTTGATACTGGACTCCCTTCCCTTTCATCACTACCCATTGGCCACACTGGCTGGGAGGGAATTGTGGAAGTCCAGAAGCATATGAAGGGATACATTTACCCACCCCTGTGCCATAGCATTCAGTCTCAGACTCACACTGAAACAGAAATATATCCAGACAATGGCTAGTATCCTTTTACTGGAATTCACAGTATCCAGATATATTGTTGTTGTGGGCCTTCAAGTCATTTCCGACCTATGGCAACCCTAAGGCGAACCTATCATGGGGTTTTCTGGGGCTGAGAGTGTGTGACTCAACCAAGGTCACCCAGTGGATTTCCATAGCTGAGTGGGGAATTGAACCCCGCTCTCCAGGGTTGTAGGCCAACACTTAAACTACTACATTGTGCTACCCAGGTATGTACATACCACATATGTACTTTTGAAAGCACTGCAGAAGATGGCATCCAATACATCCAATGCAATGTCCTTTCCTCAACGGCACAAAAGAACCGGGGGTTCCAAGGCTCAGCTCCATTTTCCCAACCACTGGCAGGCTAAGGAGTAAGCTAGGGATTGTTTCAGCTGCTGTTGAGTTCCAGGGGAAGGAACAGCCTCATGCTGAGGGTCAATAGTGTCATAAGGGGTGTGTGTGTGTTTCACACCAGGTGACACACCAGCAGAAGGGTGACACCTAGCTGAGTACACTCCCCTGCTGTGCACTGTGTAGAGCAGTGTGCACCTGCTGAGATGAGGTGCCATGTCATTTTGGCCCTGTCTCCTAAAAGCCCCCACCAGGTGACAGCCTGGGCAGGGATGCCACTGCTGAGGGCATGACTGCTCATTGCTCCTCAGGTGTACAGGAGTCAATGGAGTTTATCAGACAAGGGAAATTGGAAGTATAATCCAATCGCAATCCAAACACAATCATTATTGCATGATAACATTACCACATGCAATTTTGGGCAATGGGAAGTCAGTCTGAATGCAATCATGGGGTTTCATGTTATTGTGTGATAGACTACCACACACAATTTCGGGCAATGGCAAGCTATTTTCGGGCCATGGGAAGTCAGTTCGAATGCAATTCAAATTCACGTAAATTGGCTGAACTTGCAAATTTACATGAATGCGTTCTGGCCCCACTTTCATTTCATTCGAAATTGAGAGAAATTCCTCCCGTGGGATAAACTTCAATGTAACACTGACTCCAGGGCTGAGCAAATGGGCCAGGAAAGGACAGGTTGGTTCCATGCTTTCTTAGCCTGGGATCAGTCCATGGGTTGGTATGGGGATGGGCAGGTGTTTACATGGCTGTCCATCCCCATGCCATGGACTTGGTACCACCATATATTCCTTAGCTCCATCTGTCATTGCTGCTAGTGAGTCCCCATCACCATGCCTGATGTGGAGATTGGGCACCTGCTTGTAGTCATGTGGCTGCCAAAGCAAACGGCAGCTCAATTTGATCCACATTAAGATTATTTTGCCTCAGGATTGGGTTGAATCAACCAGATCAGCGTTCAGTCTTCCAAGATCCATCCTGATCCTGGCCCCGGGGTTTTGGCCTGCATTGGCCAATCAGGGCGGTGTGAGAATGGAAAAATACAGGTTATGTGGCCTTTGCAGATAGATAGCCCCTCAATGATTGGTTCCATGATGGTAAGGCAGATCCTGCAGAATGGGCAATTTTCTTCAGGTGATTCTAAGCTCTGCGAGACAATTTTATCTCAGCTGAAAGACTGGGTTTCCAAGTAAGGTGGAAAATCATTTGGTTCATATTTTGAGACATGCATGCATACATTAATTGAAACAGAGGATTGTTTTCAATATTCAGCCTCCCGCAAATTCCAGGATGCCATTTCATCCATTCAAAATGCTTGTGAAAAAATGTGCACAGCGTGCAGATATGTGAAAATCACACCAAAACGTGCATTGCATGAGGAGAACTGCATGCAAAACTGTGCCTGTCGAAAACTATAATGTGCATGTTTAGAGAAGTGTGCTTGTTTTTTTAAACAACTAAGCACTGATTCAGAAATAGGAAATGTACTTAAGCGTAAAAGAAAATAAACTTCCTCAATGCAGATCACAATCATTTCATGCCACTGCTGTGTTCATGGTTTCCTTTAGTCCCATCTTGGGAGTAAGGTGGGATAGCTTTGGTGCAGCTTCTGAACTCTTCGGACGCATGCATAATTTAAACAGCATACCTCCAAAGTGACCCGAAGCAGCTTTATTTTGCCTTGTCTCTATGGGTCCCTTAGTGACTATTATTTAGTGCTAAGTTTTCCTTGCGTGCAAATGTACAGATTGCAATCGGATTTGCCTGAACTTTTGTTTCCCCATTCTCTTGGTTTTGATTTTAATCATTTCTATTTATGTTCTTCTCTTTCTTTACCAGCATCATATGAGTAGAATCCTATGTGGCAACTACAAGGATTTCACTTCGTCAGCTGTAAATTAAACGTGAATTAAAAATGATTTCCTTCCTCCCTCAGGCTAGGTGACAAGGAAAACCCGCTTAAGTGATTTATCCTAAAACGTTCGCCTGTACAGAAAGATGGTCACAAACACACCCCTGAAAACCTTTTCTCCCCATACTAGGAAAGACTGTCAATAGTGGAAACCATAATTATTCAATCTTACCAGGATAGATTACTGTTTTTATATTGAAGAGCTATCATATCATCTCTTAACCTTTTCTTCTCCAGGCTAAATATACCTGACAGGTTGGAGTGTGTCCAAAGGAGGGTGATATAGGGCATGGTTTCTAGACCCTTCGCCATTTTGATGGCCCTCCTTTAGATACATGGCTCCAGTTTCTCAACATCCTTTTTGAATTGTGGTGCCCAGAACTGGACACAGTATTCCAGGTGGGGCCCGACCAAAGCAGAATAGAGTGGCACTATTACTTCCCTTGATCTAGACACTATACTTCTATTGATGCAGCCTAAAATTGCAATGGCCTTGTTAGCTGCCTCATTGCACTGTTGACTCATGTTAAATTTGTGGTCTACTTGGACTGCCAGATCCCTTTCTCACGTTGTTTCATTCAGCCAGGTGCCTCCCATCCTATATCTATGCATTTCATTTTTACTACCTAAGTGCAGAACCTTACATTTATCCATGTTGAAATTCATTTTGTTAGACAGACATGCCCCAAACTTATTCCCAGCAGCTCCTCTCATTTTGTTAGTCATGGCCCAGCTTTCTAACCTATTAAGGTAATTTTTTAATATGCTCATGTCCCAGACAGAGGAGAAATAACTTGGCTCTAGTCTTAAATGCTTCTTTCTGATTCTGTTCATGGCTGCAGATTGTGGAGCATGATGAAAACGGAAGTTCTCTACCAGCCGGCACCTCAGGAAGAACACTACCATCCCCACATCACTGTAGGCACATCTGTGCTTAAGTCCGTCCAGCAGTTCACCTACCTGGGAAGCATCATCTCCTCAGATGCCAAGATTGATAAAGAGATCGATCAAAGACTGGCAAAGGCATATAGCGCATTCGGAAGGCTTCACAAAAGAGTCTGGAGTAACAAACACTTGAGGCGAAGCACAAAAATCAGTGTGTATAGAGCCATTGTACTGTCTATTCTCCTTTATGGGTCTGAAACATGGGTCACCTATCGCCAACACCTACGACTCTTTGAACGCTTTCACCAGCGCTGTTTATGCACAATTCTAAATATACACTGGACTGACTATGTGACGAATGTTGCTGTCCTTGAGCAAGCAGGGATCACCAGCATTGAGGCCATGCTACTGAGGACTCAGCTGCGCTGGGCAGGACATGTTTCTAGGATGAAGGACCATCGCCTCCCCAAAATAGTATTCTACGGTGAACTCGCCACAGGTCAGCATAAGAGGGGCGCCCCAAAGAAGAGATACAAGGACTCCATGAAACAACATCTCAGGCTTGGCCAAATCGATCACCAACAATGGTCTGCCCTGGCCTCGCATCGGGAGGCATGGAGACGCACTATCCACGATGCTGCAGCCTTTTTCGAACGCTCACAGCGAATGAGTCTCGAAGAGAAACGACAACGCAGAAGGAACCGCAACCCGGAAACATCACCCAAGGAGACTTTCCTCTGTGCTTTCTGCAACCGGACCTGTTTGTCTCGGATTGGCCTTTTTAGTCACCAACGCGTTTGTACAAAGCGCGGGATCATGAGTCCTTCCTGAATCTTCGTTCGCGATGCAAAGCCAGAGAGAGATATAATTATTTCTTTATCTACACTGAGAATGATACCCATATTTTTTTCCATATATCCATATTTTCACGGAAATGCTCTACTGTGCTTCTTCAAAAGTATCCCGTTTGCACAAAAGCACTGAAGTGGGGAATCAAAGAACGCAGAGAGAGCGGGTGAGCATCCATTCTTCATCTGTATATTTATTGCTGTGATTGACAAGCAGTAGGTGGCAGTGTCCCCTACAACACTTTCAAATGTGTCGTGTAGGGACTGGCTTTTTCTAGGTTTAGGAATGGCAAACAATATTTAGAGGCTTAGAAAAAGGGCAAATTAATTCAAATCAACATCTGAAATTCTCTCTCTCTCTCTCTCTTTCTCTCTCTCACTAACACACAGAAGTTTATCACACGGGAGGAGTGTCTCTTAAGTTTGAATGAAAACAAAGTGGGGCCAGAACGCATTCGCGTGAATTCGCTAGTTCAGCGAATTTATGTGAATTCAAATTGCGTTCGAACTGACTTCCCATTGCCCGAAAATAGCTTGCTATTGCCCGAAATTGCATGTGGTAGTCTATCACGGAATAACGTTAAACCCTATGATTGCGTTCGGACTGACTTCCCATTGCCCGAAATTGCATGTGGTAGTCTATCACGCAATAATGTTAAACCCCATGATTGCGTTCGGATTGCCATTGGATTGTGCTTCCAATTTCCCTTGTCTGATAACGTCCATGGAAGGAAAGCAGAAGATTAGCGGTTGACCCAACCAGTTTGGCCTTGGAGCAAAATGCTCTTTTCTGTTCTTGACACCACTAGTAACCGCTTGTTCCAATTGCTCACAGCCAAGATACAAAAAGCAATGCTTTTGGTTCAACCGCTGACGATTTATTAATTTATCATTCTCTTTCTCCCACTCTTGTCTCTTTTGTTTTCCTTGTTAATACAGAAGGAACACGGCATCCTTGCCTTGTTACCAGGAGCACCGAATAATGCTGGCGGACGTGAAAACGCTTGCGCTGCCGAACTAGCCAATGGTTGCTAAGGAAACAAAATCTGTATGACAAGGCTAAACCATATATGTTGTTTTTCATACTGAACCTGTTGTTCCCCCATGCCCCCCAAAATTAGGACTACCGCCAGTGACCTTGTGTTATTTAGGGGAAGAATTTGGTCTGGATGCTAAGGGAAACCAGTCAATGGTTAGATCAGTTTGACCCCAAAAATATTCATTGGGAGCAGTGGTGGGCTCCCCTCCCTGGACAGCTACCTGTTGAAGATACTCCAACTTTACTGGGAGTTGGATGGACACTCTGCATGCAATGCAGTCACTATGCCAATGGTTTGCATGAGCCTGGGTTGACCCTCCATGATAATGTTTAGGTGCGGCACCACCTGTCACACCTCAAATTAAAACAACAACAACAAACACCTGGAATACTGCGTCCAGTTCTGGGCACCACAATTCAAAAAGGATGTCGACAAGTTGGAGCGTGTCCAGAGGAGGGACATCAAAATGGTGAAGGGTCTGGAAACCATGCCCTATGAGGAGAGACTTAGGGAGCTGGGTATGTTTAGCGTGGAGAAACGATGGTTGAGAGGTGATATGAGAACCCTGTTAAAGTATTTGAAAGGTGTGACACTGAGGATGGAGCAAGCTTTTTACTGCTCCAGAGACTAGAACACAGAACAATGTATTCATGCTACAGGAAAGGAGATTCCACTTCAACATTAGGAGGAACTCCCTGACAGTAAGGGCTGTCTGACAGTGGAACACACTTCCTTGGAGTGTGATAGAGTCTCCTTCCTTGGAGGTCTTTAAACAGAGGCTGGATGGCCATCTGTTGGGGATGCTTTGATTTGGATTTCCTGCATGGCAGCAGGTTGAACTGGATGGCCCTTCGGATCTCCTCCAGCTCTGTGCTTCTATGAGTCTAAACCCCAGATATGAACATTAGAAGCTGCTCCAGGATCACTGAAACCATTGGTCCCCCCAACCCAATGTGGTCTGCTCAAACTGGCAGCACATGTCCAGGGTCTCAGGCAGGGAAAGGCCTTTCTCATAACTTCCTCTCTGTTCGTTTCTATCTCATAGAGTAATTTAGGCCCCATACAGACGGGGCAAAATAAAGCTGCTCCGAGTCACTTTGTAGGTATGCTGTTTAAATGATGCATGCGTCCTAAGAGTTCGGAAGCTGCGCCAAAGCTGCGCTCCAGTCCTTAGGACTGGAACGTGGCTTTGGCACGGCTTCCAGCATCCAAAGGGGTCCCGACCCACAGGTTGGGAACCACTGCCTTAAGCATTCTCATTGATCCTATCCTAAACACCTGAACAGATCTCTAGTCAAACCAGCTTTCAGAAGGACTGGATTTCTCAGGTCATTGTACAAACTGTGGAACAATAATGGAAAAAGAAAGAGGGCATCCACCAATCCCAATACTGTATAAAACTTATTATTATCCTGCTTTCCCCCCAAAATTGGGACTCACAGCAGATTGCAAATCCAAAAAATGTCAGCATTCTTCGGAGGGATTCCACCATCCAAAAAACTGTGAGCCCGCTAGAGATGGGCTGACAGTTTTGACCCAGCTCCAAAGGCAGTGCGCTTAAACCGAAGCATACATTTCTCATCAAAATCTGATTTCAGTGGAATTTAGGACCATGCTAAGGCTTTCATCAGACTCATGCATTCATGGACGGAGCCTCAGATGAACTCTCTGCTTCGGATCACAGGCTATATTTAGTAGGGTATTGATTTAATTCAATTCCAGTCCAACTCTTTGCAGCCCCTTCTTTGCCGAGACCCAAAGCTGAAACAATAGCTCTGAACTAATGGAACCAAAAATTCATCCTCAGACCCCTTTGTATTTTTTTTTGTACATTGACCTACTTAAGTGACTTCCTCAGCAACCATTCATTTCAAATAAGGTCAAATTATTTAAATAACGACAACAGCAGTGGCTATGGAAAGCCTTCCAGTTTGAAAGTTATGATATTTCTAGGCTAAGCCCCTCTTCAACTGGATCAAGTTTAAATCAATAGGAGCAGATGATCTCTATTAATCTTCTCTACATGGGTAGAGAATAGATATGGCATCACCCCAGTTGAGTCGCATATATTCCCTTTGATTACAGACTCTGAAAGGGGAAGGAAAGGGGGGAAAGTGGATGTGCGCACATGGAAGAGACGCGTGTTTGCAAAAAAAGGGGTTAACATGTCTGAGTAATTGCCCTTAAAATCTAAACCAATTACATTCCTGCTGGGGGAAAAAAATCTTTTAACTATTTTGTTAATTTATGGGCCGATACAGATCGCCCCAAAAGGGCGGTCTGCCAGCGCCAAGTTTTCCGGGGTGTGTGTGTGTGTGTGAAACACAGCAGACAAACCATGCGGCTTCCTCACGGATCAAAAAGAACCCACAAAGAGCAGGTTCTTTTATGCTGCAGTGCACCAATGGCGCACTCACGATATCAGTATCACGCCGTGATGTGCAGACGCTAATCGTCCATCATGTCAAAATGGCGGCGCCCATCAGTACAGGGCGCCATTTTGATATACAGAATACGTGCTAGGGTTACGGGGGTCTGTAAGCAACGCCCCGAGGCGACCCTAGCACATTATCAAGACGTGCGTCGAGGCCCGTCTGTACTAGGACAATGGTTGGCATTTAAATGTACATTACATTACAATGCTAAAAGTGTTGGAATATGACTCTGGAGTCCAGGGTTCAATCTCGGCTCAGTATGGAAACCTCGCTGAGTGGCCTTAGGCAAGTCATACTCTTTCAGCCTCAGAATATGGCAATGGTAAGCCCCTTCCAAAGAAATGTGCCCAGAAAACCCCATGACAGGGTCGCCATAAGTCGGAAGCGACTTGAAGGCACACAATAATAACAACAAACTCATTATTTTGATATTTCTCTATTTTGATTCTTCCTTCCTAATGCTGCTGATCAGCCAGAAGGTAATGCTATAGATGTCAGAAACTCCTTGGCTTATAAACCAATTCCGGAATATAGCGGAGTAGCTGTCAGTTTGCAGAAACGTGGTTCACAGCCCCCAGCGAAGATAACAGCCATTGGATGTCTTCCAGGAATGAAGGAATGCAGGATCTTTGGGAACGCTCCAGCAAACGCTGCACCGGCTTCTGCTGATTAACGACCAGACAAGAGCCAGACTCCCTAAAGTGCTTATCTTTATTTACAGAGTGCAATCCAATCACCAACGCTATCATACAGAACTCACGAAACCAAACTCCTCTCAAACCCACACAGAATACTGGACGCCCCTGAGTTTATATACGCACCAGACCATGCGGTCCTCTAAACCCAGCCACTTCCTGTGTCACACAGTAAAGTGTCCTCCTGTCCATACAGACACATGTCGTGCTTTGCTGCACGCAGGCAGCAGACTGACCTTGTGCCTATGAGCATCAGCTGTAGCTGATTAGCTTTGTCCTTGTGGTGCTGAATGCCCATCTAAGTATTTCACAGTTAGCTTGCTTTAACCCTTAACAATAGGATCCCGGGATTTGTAGTTTTGTGAGATATTTAGCCTTCTCTCTCTGATACTAAAGCAAATTGCACATCCCAGGATTCCATAGGATCCCATTGAATGGAGCCATGACGGTTCAAGCAGTGTCAAACTGCATAAATTGTGCAGTAGCTTAAGTCCAACCCAACAACAGTACAAAATTTCTAATGGTATTCTGGCTGGAAGAATAACATATTAAACAAAAACGTAAAGAGTAAAAGCATCCCTACATCCCTATCAAGCTTTCTTTCCTTTCCCTTTCATAATTTCCAAATAAATTAACAGAGATAGGATAACATCATAAGAGGACATTTCAAACATTTCTCCCTTAATCGTTTAATACTTCTTTCGCTCTTTTTTTTGGGGGGGGGGCAGTGGCCATCAAATTACGCTGTGGGCAGAATTTTAAATATACTGCTTATGCAAATTGTGTTTATGTAAAGAGAGTGCATGGACTGGATTTTCCAAATGATTTATTTAAATGCAAGCTTTAAAATTTCCCTTGATCACTGTCAGCAGCACTTGCTTTCCCAATTTGTCACTCTGGACACTTCCCTTTCGCTACTTCTCTTTGGATTTTCAGCTGACGGGTTTAGAAGATTATGGCGGGCTGAAATACTTGCCTGAAATCCTCTTGGCGACTTGTGCTGCCATAACCAAGGTTTATGCCGGTTTAAATGCTTTTGTGGGTGTCGCACAAAGAGGTACCCGGTATCTCTCTCTGCGATGTTGTTGCCCCAGTTGTGCAATTGAGGCAAGATGGCACCAGGCACAACTCTCCCTGGCTTGACTCAGTTGGCCATCTGGATGTAATGCTCAACTGACAGCTGTTGCCCTCCTTAAACCTTCTGATAGAGCTTTACAACAACAACAACAACAACAACAACAACAACAACAACAACAATAATAATTTTTATTTATATATATCTTGCCTCTCACTGCGGATCAAGGCGGGAGTACAACAACAAATTTAAAATTACAGTTAGTTAAAATACATTCTCGTATCATCTCTGGCTTTGCTTCGTGAATGAAGATTCAGGAAGGACTCATGATCCCGCGCTTTGTACAAGCGCGTTGGTGACTAAAAAGGCCAATTCGGGACAAACAGGTCCATTTGCAGAAAGCACAACGGAAAGTCTCCTTGGGTGATGTTTCTGGGTTGTGGTTGTTTCTCCGTTGTCGTTTCTCTTTGAGACTTGTTCGCCGTGAGCTTTCGAAAAAGGCTGCCGCATCGTGGATAGTGCGTCTCCATGCCTCCCGATGCGAGGCCAGGGAGGACCATTGTTGGTGATCGATTTGGCCGAGCCTGAGATGTTGTTTCAGGGAGTCCTTGTATCTCTTCTTTGGGGCGCCCCTCTTACGCTCTTGACCCATGGCGAGTTCACCGTAGAATACTATTTTGGGGAGGCGATGGTCCTTCATCCTAGAAAGTGTCCTGCCCAGTGCAGCTGCGTCCTCAATAGTATGCTGTGTTTTTTTAAGAGTTTATGATATGAGGCCATGCTCTCATATCATAAACTCTTAAAAAAAACATCAGTGACCCTATACAGGTACAACATCACCATCTAATTTCCCATACATGCTCCAAATGAAGCCTCACCTTAAAGCTGTTATAGCAGGTCTGGGGGATAGGCTCGCTGGAAGAGATCTGTCTTGAGAGCCTTCTTGAAGGCATCTAAGGTGGTAATAAGATGGATCTCCTCCGGCAAGCTGTTCCACAATTTGGGAGCCATAGCAGTGAATGCCCTGCGGGAAGTAGACCTTAGTCTGGTCTTTGGATAATCCAATAGATTCCTCCCAGTTGTTCTGAGAGTGTGGGGTGGATTGTGTAGGGAGAGGCGTTCCCACAAGTAACTCGGGCCCAAGCTTTAAAGGTAATAACCTACACTTTGCACTGCGCCCGGAAACTAATTGGCAACCAGCGAAGAGATTTTAAAACTGGTGTTACATGGTCTGACTTTGGTTTTTCCGGTGACCAGTATGGCTGCTGCATTTTGCACCAGTTGGAGTTCCCGAACTTGATACAAAGGTAGCCCCATGTAGAGCACATTACAGAAGTCAAGACATTGTCCTGGGAATGTGTGACTTGCTCATTCCTGGGCGGAGAATCAAACCCTGGTTTCCAGTGTCTTCGTTCAATACTCAAACCACTACACTACACCGATTGTCATTACTTCCACTGTTAGCAGAGGCCATATTTTCTCTCTCCAAAATATGTACGTAGCTCTAATAAAAGTAAATCTTCGAAAAGGATGTGGAGGACTGCAAACGTCACTCTCCTACCTGCCAACATAAATACATCCATGATGATTTCAATGACACCCTTCCCCCTTTTGCATTAGTCGCTTTAAAGGACAGAGGTAACGTTTTAAGACCATTAGAGAGAATAACCTCTCCAAATACCTTTTACTGTGATTAATAGTTATTGGACCATATCAGGTGGCTTTTCTAAAAAGTGGCAGTTAAAAGAAATATTACAGTGTGGTTTAAATGGAGTTAAATAAGGAGGCCTGGCTCAAAGAACAAGTATGGAAAAGATCTACCATTATGGCTGGGGAATTGGGGGTGGAATAGGATGGAATAAGTAAGTATTCTTCCAAATTTGATTTTGGACGTTATCAGACAAGGGAAATTGGAAGTATAATCCAATGACAATCCGAACGCAATCATGGGGTTTCGCGTTATTGCGTGATAGACTACCACACGCAGTTTTGGGCAATGGGAAGTCAGTCCGAACACAATCATGGGGTTTAATGTTATTGCGTGATAGACTACCACATGCAATTTTGGGCAATGGGAAGTCAGTCCGAACACAATCATGGGGTTTCACGTTATTGCATGAGAGGGGATCATACGCAATTTCGGGCAATGGCAAGCTATTTTCGGGCAATGGGAAGCCAATTCGAACACAATTCGCATTCACGTAAATTCGCTGAACTAGCGAATTCAAGTGAATGCGTTCTGCCCCCACTTTCTTTTCATTTGAAATTAAGAGAAATTCCTCCTGTGTGATAAAGTCCATTGAACCTTGAAACCACTGCTGGACTAATCAATGAACTAAAGAATAATTGATGATCTCTCAGATGATTAGACTAATCAATGTGGTGGTAAAGAATACTTGGCAACCTTTGGATTACGTAAAGACAGGGAGTGAAGCTTTTGCAAAATGTATGTAAGTACAACTAGAGATGAAATGGAGTGCCAGTGATTTCGGAAACACAAAATCAGTGGCACGGCTTCGTCTGCACATTTTGTAGCAACACTGCTGCCTTGATCATTTTTATATCGACGTACATCAACCCAAACCAGTTCCCATTTCTAAGTAAATGCAGTCCACACTCTTACTTACAATGTTGATCTGGGATAGTGGTTTGTTTTCTTCTGAAACTATGAGGGATGGCATTTCGCCACCTTCGTAATACATCGAAGAGATGAGCAAAATCCAGAAAGGGCAGACTGAGAATTTCATTTTCCAGCTGTTCAAGTGAAAGGCTGCAAATGAAAGCAAAAGAGCATAATCTCACCTTAAATATTTCACCGTTGCCAGTTAAAGAGTTTCACGAAGCCTAACCCAGCATGCTTGTTCAAGAAAGAGAACGTATTCCATTTAACCAAAGACATTTTCTAATCAACACATATCTCCAATGCTGCAGAAAAGGGGGCGGCGTGGGAGGCGAAGACAAAAATCAATGTACAAGTAGGGTCACCATAAGTGGTTAATAAGGCAGAGATAGAAGAGCAAGCAGAAGAAAACAGCAGTGCCATAGCCCTTATCCATTTGTTTCCAAAAACGGCTTTTAAGCACTCCACATTTAAACTGAATAGAAGTACAGCCAAGGCATAATTAGCTTTTCAGCAAACCAGCCACCCCACAGCCACCGATGCTCTACTTGTATGGCAGTAAAACATGTTCCCAGCCAGTGCATTGTCTGCGTGGGTTCTTCAGATTGTCTGCCTTTAGGTCAGTTGCTGGACATTCATCAAACAGAAGGCTGCCTTGCTGTGTTGACCAAGAAAGCTCAAAAGAACAAACTTGTAATATACTTATACAAGCCTTGGTCATTCCAGGGTCTGTCTGCTGTCAGTCAATCACTTGCATGCAAACCCTTATGCCAAGTACAGTGCGCCCTTGCTTTACGCGGGGATCCGTTCCGGACTCCGTAAAGCAAATTACGTGTATCCTTGAGCCCCGTTTAAATGAACTTTTTGTGCAAATTTCAATGTGGATAAAAATATTGAAAGGGAATACATTTCCCAATTTTTAAAAGCTATTATAGCCCCCCAAATACAGACATTTTACATAACTGGAGAGCAAGGGGGTCACCAGAGATGCATCCAGCTTTGGGCCATGAGTCCAAGTTCCTCGCAGATGCTTTAAACAAATGGGTGACATTGCAAGAGCATATATGAGAGGGAGATGGGAAAATTTTTCCCCAAGGTTTGCAAAACCCTAGAAGCAGAAGAAGACTGGTAAAATAAAGCTGCTTTGGGTCTCTTTGGAGGTATGCTGTTTAAATGATGCATGGATCCTAAGAATCCGGAAGCTGCACCAAAGCTGCCCTCCAGTGCTTAGGAATGGAGTGTGGTTTTGGCGCAACCTCCGGACTCTTAGGACCCATGCATCATTTAAAGAGCATACCTCCAAAGAGACCCAAAGCAGCTTTATTTTGGCAGTCTGGAACAGGCCTAAGTTTGCTATATTGTGTTCTCCCCTTTCTCTTCTGCCTCTCTCATTCTTCCTCTCTTTTTCTTTCTATTTTCTTTTCTTTCGCTTCCTGATGAATGGTTTAACTCCATCTCCGTAGTCCCGCCACTAAATGATTATCTATAACATAGATGGATGACAGCTGGAAAGTGCTTTGGAAACCTTCCAAAAGAACAAAATAAAAACATATCTGACAACATCTACATAATAGTAGCGATAATGGTAATTAGGCAAGAGCTTTATGCCCAAATATTCTTGAGTGCCAGAAAATAAAGCGCAGTGTTTTCAGTCAAAGACGGTTGGAAAAGATTATTTGGCTTATCTAAAATAACTTCACTACTCTACTCTCAAGACTCTGCACATCTGGTACATACATTTGTGCATCTTCACAAAGTGGTAAATGCTGAATAGTCATGTTTATAGCATAGGTTGTGGGTATGAATTCGGAATGAGCCGTAGAGGTCCTATTGAGGAAAAGGGGAGCATGGTTTGGTTTCATGGATGAAGGCTGCCTTTGCAGTGCAGAAATAATTCGGTTTGACACCACTTTAACTGCCATGGCTGAAAACTATGGAATTCTAGGAACTGTAGTCTGTTGTGGCACCAGAGCAGAGCACATGCCCCTTTCACATCTGCTGAGGTCAAGCCAGGTGTCACCCATCCCACATCTGTGTGTTTCATTTTTACTGCCTTCATTTCCCACTGTTGAAATTCATGTTGGCCTGATATAGACGACGCGGAAGAGCCGTCCTTGGGCCAAAACTAGGGCTGAGGAGCACACAGCAACCACACGCTCCCTAGCCCTAGTTCTTATGGATGGCATCATTTTGGAAGTGCACCGTCCATATACAGTGTGGGATGATGCCGTCACACACATGCTGCCTCCCCATGGACCAGTGCATGTGTGACTTCACTGCGATGCTGCGGGGCATTTGGGGTGCCCTTTCAGCATCACGGGAAGGAGCTCCGAAATGGAGCTCCTTTTGCGTGTGCGCATCACTGATAAACTACATGGCCGCACCAGCGATGCAAAGGAGAAAGGGGCCCTTTCTCTTCATCACCGCACTTGTTGGGGTGTCTGGGGGCATGAAGCCCCACGGACACCTCTTTCCAGGCCATGGAGAAGCGCCCCTTTTCCGCGTTCTGTACTGGGCCTTTGCTAGTTTTGTCCCAGCTCTAATCTGTTACGACCATTTTGAATTCTGATCTTGTCTATCGCCTACCACTCCTAATCGTAAGAGTGAGTCTGTCTAAGGCAGGGGTCGGCAACCTACGGCCTGCGGGTGGGATCCGGCCCGGTGAGGCCTTGGGACCGGCCCCAGCCTGGTCCTGCCGCCGATTGCTGCCCCCGCTGCAGCTTCCGCGCCGCTCCGGGTGCCGTTTTGAGTTCGGCCCCCCAGTTGTCTGAGGAACAGCAACCCGGCCCCCGGCTCAAAAAGGTTGCCTACCCCTGGTCTAAGGCAACTTAGTAGAACAATTGTACTGCATCATTCCCTTGAAAAATGTATAGGGGACTGTGTGCGAGTATAACTTTCAATAGCATTCAAGTCAATTCCAGCCAGATATTAATCTACCTGCCGGTTCTTTTTAGAGCACCAACTCAATGAATTCCAGTAATGAGGTCTGCTTCCTGAAGTCAGGATTTCAATAAGAAGCTGTGTGGCATGATCCATAATTTGTTTTTCTTATATACCTTCCTGTGTTTATGGGCAAAATGAATCCATCTATTTGCAGTATTTATCTCAAGGCTACTGCTAGCTTTACCACATTGCGAAGAGTTAGCATGGCTCATGATTTCCCAGGAGTAAGAGAAATCCATGTTCGTCGGCTTATAAAGGTTGACTTGTGAGCAAATTCTTCTGCGGGGCAAAATTCATATCTTCCAGGTGACATTTTAAATTTTTCAGATTGTGTTTTTGCGATAAAATGTTGACTCTTCAGACAGGTTTAATTAAGAATGAGTTTCTCCCGAAGTGATGAATAATGTTACTTTAGATCATACTCTCTAATTTTGTTACAGTTTGGGATGGAACAGTTTTAGGGATGGTCCCAAAACCTGAATAGAAATATCTCCTTGGATTCGGGGGATTTGAATCACTCGATCTGAAGTGAAACGGATATGTTAGGAATTTTGTATGGATCTTTTTTTTGGGGGGGGGGGGTTCCTTGGGTTTCTTTTAATTCATACCCGCCATTGACACTGCCTATTTTCTTTTTTATTTCTGTAATTGCCAAATATAGGCCCTTTGCGGCATGCCCATGATGGGCCATGATGGGCTTTGCGGCATGCCCATGATGCGCCACAGCTGCACGCAGTGATGACGTGCGAGCAATGCAGCGTCCAAATGGGGCTGCGCCGCTGGCACATCATCACACCATCGCTGGCGCTTTGGCGTGGTGCAAATACGCCGCAAATAAGGAGCCGCTTCCACGCGCTCCTTTCTTGCTGCACAGCAGCATCGCACAATTTGGTTGCAATTTGGAGCAAGGAGAGGCGCCTCCCTGGCGCCTCTTTTTGGTGCTCTGTACTGCGCCATACACATTAAAAATTAAAATGCGTTAAAACGCTATACAAAAATCTGAATTACATAGCATTTAAGAGCCCAGCCCTCATCTGTTTGATAAGGTCTGGCGGCACAAGAATGTTTTTAGCGGCTGCTGGAAGGAGAGCAGGGATGGGGGCATCCTGGCCTCTCTAAGGAGGGAGCTCCAGAGCCTGGGAGCAGCCACCAAGAAGCCCTTCTTGCTTGTTGTCACTAAATGAGTCTGAGAAGGTGGTAGGACAGATAGAAGGGTCTCTTCTGATGGTTTTAGGGCTTTAATGGGATTGCAAATGAGATGTGGTCCATCGGATAACCTGGACAATGTGAAGGCCCTCCTAATTAGTTTTATTTTTGTTGTTGTTATTGTTGTTTTTGGAGGAGGAATTGTTCTTGGTTGGGTCCCGTATTTTTCACCATGAATTAATGAATTTTTGGCCAAGACCCTACATTAATAAATAAATAAATAAATAAATAATAATAATAATAATAATATCCCGCCTCGCTACAAATGTAATTGGGGCAGCTTACAAGATTAAAAGGCGCCATACTGTCCCCGATGCTATTCAACATTTATGTGAAGCCACTGAGAGAAATCATTCGCAGACATGGAGCAGGGTGTTATCAGTACGCTGATGACACGCAAATATATTTCTCCATGTCCTGATCATCAGCTATGACAACAGATGGCATTTCTCCCCTCAATCAGTGTCTTGAAGCGGTAATGGACTGGATGAGGAAAAACAAACTCAAGCTGAATCCAGACAAAAGGGAGGTACTTACAGTAGGGCCCCCCGAACTAGGTATAGGGTTGCAACCTCCAGTCCTAGATGGGGTCACTCTCTCCACAAAGGACTGTGTTCGCAGTCTGGGGGTGCTCCTAGATCCATCGCTTCACATGACGAACCAAGTGAATGCAACGATCAGGAGTGTCTGCAATCAGCTCCAGCTGATATGCCAGCTGCACCCTTTCCTGGAAGTAAAGGACCTAGAAACTGTTGTACATTCACTGGTAACTTCACTACTTGAGTTCTCTAACGTGCTCTACCTGGGGCTACCCTTGTGCCCCATCCAGAAACTTCAACTAGTGCAAAATATGGCAGCCAGGCTGGTCGCCGGAAAAACTAGGAGTGACCAAATAACACCTAAAATCTCTTCACTGGCTGCCTATTCGTTTCCGGGCACAGTACAAGGTGATGGTTACAATCTTTAAAGCCCTACATGGCTTGGGTCCAACCTATTTGAGGGATAGCCTGCTCCCATATAATCCGCCGCGCACATGCAGGTCCTCTGGGAGGAATCTATTGCAGCCTTAGAAACCAGACTAACTGCTATCTCCCAGAGGGCCTTCTCTGCAATTGCTCCCAAACTATGGAATGGTCTGCCAGATGAGATCCGTCAAATTGCCAGCATAGGCGCCTTACAGACAGGCCTAAGCGGCGCCGTCGTTGCGCCAGGAATACACGTGAGGGGCGGCGCTTCCGGACGCACCTTGCCCCTCGCGCGTATTCCGTACGGCAAGATGGCGGCACCCTATACAGACGGGCGGCGCCATCTTGACGTAATAGACGCGCAGTATCCGGACGTCTAAACCCGGAAGAGCCGTCGCAAGTGCGCGCTTTGGCACTTGCGGCGGCTCTTCCGGGTTGCCGGAAAGAGTGCGATTTCTGCACTCCTTTTTTGCAGCGCAGAGGAGTCGCGCGGTTTGGCTGCTGCGGCTCCTCCGCGCTGCAACCGGCAGCGGCCCAAGACCGCCCCTTTTGGGCGGTCTGTAACGGGCCTTAGACAGCTTTAAAAAAGCTGTCAAGACGGATCTCTTCCGGAAGGCCTTTTCTGAATAAAAGTGCCTGATCACAGAATGACTACCCCGTACATCATGTATTAGCCCACCGCTCTGTCCTCGTTATATTTTTTATTGTTTTTACTGTTTTAAGGAGGAGGGATTTGGGACATAATGTTGTAAATGTGGATATTTTAATACACTGTGAGCCGCTTTGTTTGTCTTGTCATCACAGAAAAGCGGGATAAAACTCAAAGTTTTATTTATTAATTATTTATTTTACGTGGGAGGATATGTGTGTCATTTCATTCACAAACCATTGTCTGCGGGGAAACCCCCTGACTAGGGTGCTGTTCATTTGCATGTATTGCGTTTTAATTTTGGTGTTCTCCAGGACTGGCAGCCAAACTTTCTAATAATAATAATAATAATAATACAGTGGTACCTCGGGTTACGAAATTAATTCGTTCCGCGGTTAATTTCGTAACCCGAAAAACCTTCGTAACCTGAATTGCCATAGGCGCTAATGGAAAAATAGCTCTCTGCTGCCCTCCGGTGGCGGAAAATAGCGCCGCGGTTTTTTCGTAACCCGAAGAAACCTTCGTAAGCCGAAGCAATAAATCCCTATGGGATTTTTTCGTATCCCGAAAAATTCGTAAGCTGGGTAATTCGTATCCCGGGGTACCACTGTAATAATAATAATAATAATAATAATATTTATTTGTATACCGCCCTCTGGCAAACCAATCCGGGCAGTTAACAACAGTAAAATATAAAATATGACAATTAAAAACACTTTATCCCTCCCCCCCTTAAGACAGTATTAAACAGTAAACATATTAAAACACAATATCAATGCATAAAACAACAATTAAAAACTAAAAACCCTGATATCCCTCTATTGATCCTCAACCATCACTAAGATGGGGCCACGGGAGGAATGAGGGAATCAGCTTTCAGTATTAGCAACGAACGAATAATTTATTATGGTATATGGCCAGCACAAAATAATAAAATGTTTACAGAAATTACATTGTATTGCATCCATCGGAAACATGGATTTCAGTACAGTGTGCCCGCATTATAACCGGGCATGCTTTACGCGGTCTGGAATGGGCACGCGCACACGTGGTGCCCCGTGCGCCACCGCGCTGCCGTGCACGAGCCCCATTGTTTCTAATGGGGCTTGAGCATAGGCAGAATTTGCCTTACGTGGGGTGGGGGGGGGGTGGGGGTCCGGAACGGATCCACTGTGTAAGGCAAGGGCCGACGGTATTTCTTTTTTCCTGTTGAGGTTATCCAGGAGCTTGTGGATTTCAGTGGCTGCCCTGTGCATGCTGACCTGCAGCTGTGCATTTTGACTTGCCAGTGATTACCAGCTTTGAAGAATACAAAGCTAGGACATTTGTCCATAGCTCTGATTCTCGATTCCTTGATGATATTGTCCCATCCAAGCTGTAATACGTAAGAAGTATAAGAAACACACAGAATCTTAAGGGGATGGAATCCCCTCATTCTTAATCCTTAAAAGAGAATGGAGAGAACAAAATTCATAAACACGGGCCTGTTCCAGACTGCCAAAATAAAGCTGCTTTGGGTCTCTTTGGAGGCATGCTGTTTAAATGATGCATGCATCCTAAGAATCTGGAAGCTGCACCAAAGCTGCAGTGCTTAGGAATGGAGTGTGGCTTTGGTGCGACCTCCAGACTCTTAGGATCCATGCGTCATTTAAATACCATACCGCCAAAGAGACCCAAAGCAGCTTTATTTTGGCAATCTGTAACAGGCCATGGTTTCGTATTTTCACAACTGGATGGACGTCCACCCCACTACTTGCTTGTATGAATTAGTAAGCAGGCCCTTCCACTTCAGTTTCCAACTTGTTACTCTTCTCTGCCTTTTTCTTTCTTTCCCCTCTTCTTTCCCCTTTCAGCAAACAGAGAGAGAAGGAGAAAAAGAGACGTTGTGACTGCACTTGCTTTCATCAGAGGCCAACCAGAGTGAATACAGCCCACATCTTTTATTGATAAGAGCAGCAGCATGGAATTTGAAACAGGAAGGAAATGCATAAAAAACCCTGCCAAGATTCCCAAGAGACACATAAGGAAGCTAAAAGTATTAAAACATACGGCGGCACACGCTGATTCCTGACAGTTCCTTCTATGGCTATGAGACCTAATTTTCTTTCTATTATTTCCTTTATAACTCCCCCCCCCCGAAAAAAACCCACATTCTCAGCTTTAAATAGTTCTTTTAGGCAGATTCTAACATCTTCCTTTCTTCTCGAGGTAAACTGGCAATGAGAACAGCAACAGAGTCAATACAGAGTAAGTCTCTTAGATATTCAATCCATCTTTCCGCCCCTAGGAAAAAACTAAAATATTCATATATATATATATATATATATATATATTACATTTTACATTTTTACATTTTATTGTGGAAGGAGATTTAAAAAAATGATTTATTGGAATAAAACAAATGAAATTATTATGGATGGGTAGGAATGCAACAATCGAGATGTTACTATTACCTAAAGTTCTGTTCCTATTTCAAGCAATGCCTGTTATAGTACCAAGAGAGCCACCACTGCAAAAAAGTAGTGCTATGGTGGGTCTTATACATTAGTAAACTCCTTGGCAAAGTAATCTTGTGCGCATAGTCATATCAAAACTGTACTGTTTTTGTAGTTTTTGCCCCACACATACATAAGTGCACATAATCTGTAGGGACCCAAATATACACAACACACACTGGCCTGTTACAGACTGCCAAAATAAAGCTGCTTTGGGTCTCTTTGGAGGTATGCTGTTTAAATGATGCATGCATCCGAAGAATCCGGAAGCTGCACCAAAGCCACACTCCATTCCTAAGCACAGCTTTGGTGCAGCTTCCGGATTCTTAGGATGTATGCATCATTTGAACAGCATACCTCCAAAGAGACCCGAAACCGCTTTATTTTGGCAGTCTGTAACAGGCACACACCTGGAGGTTTTTAAATTTGACAGCATCTGAGCATACTGCCGCCTGGTTCTTTTTGTAAAGAAGGAGGCGGGAAGCAGACTTCCGGTTGCCCAATGGCTGCAGGAAACGTCACCCTGACGAAAGCGGAGCTAATTAGATTGACAGCAAAGGTGCCTTCATTTTAAACTGGTTCCGTGCTGCAATGGCATTCAGGGTTAAATTACCCTGGTTGAGGTAAATTTCTAGTGGGCACTTGCTTCCGGAGGGATTCGGGAGCAGCGCAAATAGGTGAGTCTGAATGGGGCCTCCGCTTCAGCAAGGAGAGGAGGGATGGAATCTTGTCCATCCCAGCAAGTTCAGGCAATAGCAAACAGCCTCTCCTGTGCATCCTTCCCCATTCATACCTTGTGCCAACTTGATTGCATTCTGATGTTGCACTTGGCCACAGATTTCTGGGTTTTCACCTGTGAAATTTTGGAGGGTAAGTTTCATCAAGCCCATTTACCAGAACTGTGCAGCTAGTTGTAGCTTTCACTAGCGCTGTTTATGCACAATTCTAAACATACACTGGACTGACTATGTGACGAATGTTGCTGTCCTGGAGCAAGCTGGGATCACCAGCATTGAGGCCATGCTATTGAGGACACAGCTGCGCTGGGGAGGACACGTTTCTAGGATGATGGACCATCGTCTCCCCAAAATAGTATTCTATGGTGAACTCGCCACGGGTCAAGAGCGTAAGAGGGGCGCCCCAAAGAAGAGATACAAGGACTCCCTGAAACAACATCTCAGGTTTGGCCAAATTGATCACCAACAATGGTCCGCCCTGACCTCGCATTGGGAGGCATGGAGATGCACTATCCATGATGCTGCAGCCTTTTTTGAAAGTTCATGCGAACGAGTCTCGAAGAGAAACGACAATGCAGAAAGAACCGCAACCCGGAAACATCACCCAAGGAGACTTTCCGCTGTGCTTTCTGCAACCGGACCTGTTTGTCCCGGATTGGCCTTTTTAGTCACCAACACGCTTAGTACAAAATGTGGGATGAGTCCTTCCTGAATCTTCATTCGCGAATCAAAGCCAGAGAGAGAGGCAGCTAGTTGACATTCAGTGGGCACCATGTCAGAAATTAAGCCAGCTTGGAATCCTTCCAGTTGTCCCCTTGACTGCCTGCCTCCTCCTCCTCTAACAGATGCAGTTCATTAGGGTTGACTAAGATAAATGATGGGATTTGTAGCATTTCGCTTGAGCATCCTGCTCCCTTGTATGGTGCCATAGAAAGGCGAACCTTGGATATATAACACACAATTGCCTATAAAGGCAATTCTGCCAGATGCTGCTAGTGATTTAGAAAAAACCCAGGATCAGATGAAAAAGAGAAAGAGAGAGGGGACACATGTGCACTATTGCAACTCCATAAATATAGAAGAGGGGAGTCAAGACTGAATAAATACAATTTTAATCTGCAGAGTGACTTGGTGATGTATAGAATAGCAATTTCAAACCTTCCCCTGTAATAACAGCCCCAAGAAATCTAAGGGCATTGCCACACATTTCCATTTCCTTTGTGTTATTGACAAATGTCCTGTTGCAGAAGAGTAGGTCTCATTATAAAGCCTCTCGCTATGTATTTCCCCATAAAGCTGGAGTGGGGAACTGGCAACTCATGCGTCATTATAAATACATTATTATTATTATTATTATTATTATTATTATTATTATTATTATCATCCCATCTTTCTCCCAATATAGGGACTCAAGGCAGCTAATGCTAAGGTTAAAAAGTGTACGATTTAAAAAAATACAACACATTTAAAAAGTATAAATATACACTTTAAAGAACAATGTTAATTTTAAGGTAAAATGAGTTTAATTTATGCTTTTATTTAAATAAAAAAAGTTTAATGACACATTAAAAATATTAAAATATGCTACAAAGTATATACAAGCCTGACCTCTGAATTACAAAGAATTTGGAAAGCCCAGCCTTAATCAGTTTAAAAAGCCTAATGGCATAAAAATGTTTTTACCTGCTGTTGAAAGGATAGCAATGGCAAACTCCCTTTGTAGAAACTTCCACAAAAAAAAGGGGGGGGATACGTTTTCCTTAGGATTGCCATAAGTCAGAAATGACTTGAAGGCATACAAAAACCACCACAACAACAAACGATATGGCCTATGATATTGGGGTAGTTCCAGTTTCATTGGGGCTTGACAGACCACCCCAAAGGAGCAGTGTCCCGCCACCCTTTTCAATGCCAGATCAGGGCTGCAGCAACTGCATGCCACAGGCCTGATCCATCACTTTGTGGCTCTAAAAAGAAATGGCAACATGCCACTCCTTTATAAAGCATCAAAAAGCCACCCTTGCCATGGTGGCAGTGGCTTTTCCGCATTTCTTCAGGGCAGTCAGGGACGTAGCCAAGGGGGGGGGTTCTTGGGATCCGGACCCCCCCTTCCATTAGAAAAATGAATGGTGCGTGCTGCTGCGCCGCTGCTCCCAAGCCCCATTATAATGGTGGCACTTAGTCTGGACCCCCCTTCCTAAAATCCTAGCTACATCCCTGCTTGCTTGCTTGCTTGCTTCCTTCCTTCCTTCTGGGACGTAGCCAAGGGGGGGGGGTTCTTGGGGTCCGGACCCCCCTTCCATTAGAAAAAATGAATGGTGCGTGCTGCTGCACCGCTGCGCCCAAGCCCCATTATAATGGTGGCACTTAGTCTGGACCCCCCCCCTTCCTAAAATCCTAGCTACGTCCCTGTGTCTTCTCATGATGTGACCAAAGTAGAACAGCCTCAGTTTTATCATCTTGGCTTCCAGGGACATTTCTGCCTTGATCTAATGCTGTATAGCATTTTATTGTTTTAAACGTGGATTGTTTAATTGTAGTTTTAATACTGGGGAAGAGGTTGGGAAGGGATCGATTAGTATTTTATTGTACATTTTGACTGTTGTAAACTGCCCAGATTCCTAGTGATTTGGTGAGCTGTCAATCAATCAATCAATCATTATTATTATTATTATTATTATTATTATTATTATTATTATTGTTCTAAGTCCCATTTGTTTGTTTGTTTTAGCTGTCCATAGTATCCTCAGTGCGCTTCTCCAGTACCACCTCCCAAATGAATTGATTTTCTTCATGTCTTCTTTCTTAACTGTCCAGCTCTCACATCCATCCATGGACATAGGAAATATAATGGTTGGTATGATTCTGACTTTTGTGCTGAGTTATACATCTTTGCATTTTAGGGTCTTTTCTAGTTCTTTGCTTAACTAGATCTTTTCTTTTGTCTGCAGAACGTACTTCCAGGTAAATGTAAATTTATCACTGTCATTGGAGCCTTAGACATAAAGGTCACTTCTGAACATCAATGCAAGGCGTGACACCAGGCCACCACGCAAATTCATGTTTACATTGCAATAGCTGGCCCTTGAAACTTTTCTCCACCAAATTGTAATGCATTTTCTCAACTTTTCCGCTTGGCATAATTTTCAAAACAGCATTTCCATACGTTCGATTGGACTCTCTCAAGGTTTTCAGAAACCGCACTTTAAAAGCGCCTTGTCCCCAGAGTCGGCCAGAGATAGGAATGTGAAATGACTGCATTCAAAGGACAACTCTGATGTGTGATATTTGACAGGATAGCAGTATTGTGCTGGGAGCATCAGTTATTCGCTGGATTGAGGCTCATTTCTTTCATCTCCTCAGCGACATCTGAAGTCAGACTCATTGAAATGCACTTTAAAGGGGTCCCGAAACGTTATTTGCTATGATCATTAAAGCTGTTTTTGGGGGCACTTTGGGAAAGGTTTGAAGAGGGAAGTTAGGACGCATTAGAATTGCCATATTCCGCTTTCTCAAATCCATGTGCCTCATTTGCATATTATGGAAATCATTCCAATTACCCAAATTAGGCATATTAATTGTGACATTCCCACCCCAAAAAGCCTCTCTAGCAAGCCTGTAGTCATTGTGCACTTTAGCTTTTCTGACTTTATTGCTACACTTGCTAGCTCATTGGCGGGTTACAGACGGCCCTCAAAAGGCCGTTTTCCTGCCGCCGCCATTCGCTACGGAGGGAAGCCCCAGCGGCCAGACCGCGAGGCTTCCCCGCGCAGCAAAAAAGGAGCGCCGAAATGGTGCTCCTTTTCAAAACACGGAAGTGGCGCTGCGAGGGGTGGAGAGTGCCCTCGCGGTGTCGCTTCTGCCACGACACGTCTGGATGCACAGTGTCCAAGACGTCAAATTGGCGGCACCCATGTGGATGGGTGCCACCATTTACAACGTGCTCCGTGCGTGTTGGGGCCAGGGCGGGTTAGGAAGAGGCGACTCTTCCTAACCCTAGAATGCCCCTTTGTAACCCTAACACGCACGGAGTGCGTCGTAAATGGCGGTGTGTAACTCGCCTTTTGTTTTAATTCCTCTTTGGTGATTTCCCCTTTTCCCATTTCTTATGCATCTCCCGTTTGAAGCTTGGCTGAGTTGAAAGTTCTTGAGTCCTCCATCCTGGTTTCTTGGGACACTGCTCCTTAATGAAACAGTTTGAAATGGTGACTTCAGTAGCTCCAGAAAAAAGCAGCTTTGGTGATACAGTACTTATCAAATGGCTAGGCCTCCGGCCCGTAGCTGCTGTATCCCATCTCATTACCAACACATACATACATTGGTTGGAAGAAAAAGAGGGGAGTCCTGATGTACATCCATCTGTCTTTCATTCCCCTCCGATTAATTAGTGCATGGCAAGGAAACCATCTGCGGAGTCCTTATTTTAGCTTTAAAAAACACTGCAGCAGAAACCAGTATGTGATGTAGATTATGTCTTGTCTCTGTAGTAAAAAGAGGGGCTGGGTAGTGTTATATTTCAGAAAATGAAGGGCCCTTTTGGATTGATGTTTTTGGCCACGTTCCAAAAGAAGATGAGTACGTATGCTTATCTTTTATTAACACAGAGGAGTAGCAATTAGCTTACACAATGAGCTTGAAAACAGTTCAGAGAACCTCCCAGGGATGCATCCCTGTGGGACCCTGTGAGCATATTTATCATCCAATCTCGACGCCAGTTCTTCAGAGGTGAGGAAAGAGATGAACATTTCCAGTCCTTTAAACGTGGTCAAGATGTGTCTGGCGGGGGAGGAAATGATTGAATGTCCAGATGTCATTTTCACTTAATTTTTCATTTCCCTCTTACAGCTTACTTTCTATTTCATTTCATTCTCATCTGGTTACAACTCCTCTATGGGTCTGAAACATGGGTTACATCTCCTCTATGGGTCTGAAACATGGGTCACCTATCGCCAACACCTACGACTCCTCGAACGCTTTCACCAGTGCTGTTTACGCACAACTCTAAACATACACTGGACTGACTATGTGATGAATGTTGCTGTCCTTGAGCAAGCAGGGATCACCAGCACTGAGGCCATGCTATTGAGGACGCAGCTGCGCTGGGCAGGACACGTTTCTAGGATGAAGGACCATCGCCTCCCCAAAATAGTATTCTACGGTGAACTCGCCACGGGTCAAGAGCGTAAGAGGGGCGTCCCAAAGAAGAGATACAAGGACTTCATGAAACAACATCTCAGGCTTGGCCAAATTGACCACCAACAATGGTCCTCCCTGGCCTCGCATCGGGAGGCATGGAGACGCACTATCCACGATGCTGCAGCCTTTTTCAAAAGCTCACGGCAAACAAGTCTAGAAGAGAAACGACAACGCAGAAAGAACCACAACCCGGAAACATCACCCAAGGAGACTTTCCGCTGTGCTTTCTGCAACCGGACTTCTTCATCTCAGATCGGCCTTTTTAGTCACCAAGTGCAGGATGCGTCCTTCCTGAATCTTCATTCGCAAAGAAAAGCCAGAGAGAGAGTCTATCACGCAACAACGTTAAACCCCGTGATTGCGTTTGGATTGCCATTGGATTATACTTCCAATTTCCTTTGTTTGATAACCTCCTAAGGCAAACCTATAATGAGGTTTTCTGGGGGCGAGAGCATGAGACTCACCCAAAGTCACCCAACAGATTTCCATGGACAAGTGGAGAACTGAACCTTGGTCTCCAAAGCCAATGCTCAACGCACTATGCTCTTGCACCACCTCTTACCAATTCATTATGTTTAGTCTGGAAAAATCTGAAATATGATCCTAATCATAATCATAAAATCATAGAGTCGGAAGAGACCCCAAGAAGGGCCATCCAGTCCAACTCCATTCCGATAGCTGTCTTCATGTATTAGAAAGGCTGTCGTACAGAAGATGAAAGCATAGCTGGGGTAGTTGTGTTGGCCATAGAGCAAAGTTGGAATTAACCCTTTGAGGATTTTAAAATATTGGGACAATTATTTGGTGTGTTTTAACTTAACGGCATCTAAAAGTGGAGCAGAATATTGCGGGTATTTGGGTTTTTTTTTAAACCTGATTTTGTGTTCTTTGTACAAAATGGTACCAAACTGTCACAGAGGAGACCATGCTGTGCCTGCCTGCCATGCGCCTGTTAAAGATGAGTAGCTTCTCAGACTAGAAGAGAAAAACAACAACTCTCATCCAGCACCAAAGGCACAGCTTTATAGAAAGAGATGCATCCAAACCCAGCCGTTTAAAAGCTAACACCAAAAGCCCTCTTTCCGAAACGGACAATTCTGTCATCTTCACTTTCACTCACATTTAATTTTGGGGGGAACAAAAAATTATCAGATTCCTTCCATCCTGTTTCCAAAGACGTTTGTGAATGAATAGCCATCAAAAATGAACCAGATCTAGATCTATTGCATGGGGTTTGTTACACATACATTGGCCTTTCTGGCATGGTCTTGGAATCAGGACTGAAAGCAATATTAAAGGAACAAAGAAAGGGATGGAATGCTTTTCACAGGCAAAGACTTAGTCCATCCTGAAGGATGAGGGGATTAAAGAGGAAAGTTATAAAGTTTTCATTAATTCTGGGATCCAGATATATGTCATTTTAGCATTAAACAAACGATGAGGTTTCATTACTTTCTTCATTGTCTCAGAAGAACCTTGAAACATATAATTAGGAGTGGGCTCCCTCCTTGAAAGATTATTTATTCCAGCCTTTGCTTTGATACCTCTTCCTTCAGTATACATCTCTGAAGAGAAATAATTAAACCATAAATGCTTTGAACTTTTGAGGTGTAGTAGAATATCACGGACCAATATGTCAGTTTTGCTTCATCTCACATTCAGATTTTCCAAGTCCATGTTCTTTTCATCCTTTTTATGCAGAAATACATACAGAAATATGCAAGATAAGTAAATTCTTTGACAAATGAATAAAGAAATGGTCTATCATTGGTACTAGCCAAACTCAGTAGGCCTTGCCCTGTGTCCTAACAGCTCAAGAAGTTAGGTTGGTGGGTACACATAACAGCTTTTTGTGTAGCAGTGCATCAATAGATGTATAGTGTCTGGATCAAGGGAAGTAATAGTGCCACTCTATTCTGCTTTGGTCAGGCCCCACCTGGAATATTGTGTCCAGTTCTGGGCACCACAATTCCAAAAGGACATTGAGAAACTGGAGCCATGTGTCCAAAGGAGGGCAACTAAAATGGTGAAGGGTCTGGAAACCATGCCCTATGAGGAAGGACTTAGGGAGCTGGGGATGTTTAGCCTGGAGAACTCTCGTTTAAATCCCGTTTGCCCCTTAGTGTGATAAAGCAGTAGGTCTTCCAGTGCGACTCTATGGTCAGCACCTAGTAGAAGCTGACCATGAAGTCATGCTGGAAGACCTACACATGTCTAAAGAAGCATTGGCCTGTTCCAGACTGCCAAAATAAAGCTGCTTCGGGTCGCTTTGGAGGTATGCTATTTAAATGATGCATGGGTCCTAAGAGTCCGGAGGTCGCGCCAAAGCCACACTCCATTCCTAAGCACTGGAGCGCAGCTTTGGTGCAGCTTCCGGATTCTTAGGATGCATGCATCACTTAAACAGCATGCCTCCAAAGAGACCCCAAGCAGCTTTATTTTGGCAGTCTGGAACAGGCCAATTTCTCTTGCAGTCGCTAGGTCTATAGTATGACTATGGCCAGCTTCCAATAGAATCACTCTGAGGACCTAGAGAGTCCTAGAGAGAACTTATTAATAACATCTATGAATAATCAAACCCACCAAAGTCAAAGCTGCAGATGTGGGAGTCAGTTATATTTGTTCGTTGTTGTACCTTGCCTTGATCCATGGGGAGAGTCAGGAAATAAATTGTTGTTGTTATCTATTTTTCACAAGTTCTTCACAAGGTTTGCTTCTGTGTCCATCTCTTTTCAGACTGTCATTTTAAGAAAAACTGGCTTACAAGGAAACTAGGGGCGAGGGGGGGGGGGATAAAGGATATTCTTTTCTAGATACTCTTTAAAGTGAAAGGTAGATGTTACATAGAGGATACCTGCAATTTATTCATTTGAAACTTGTCAACTGCGCTTCCATCTGAACAGTAGAATTCCATCTTGCAATTTTTCTCTTTCTTCTGTCGAAAACAGTTATTGGGAAATCCTTTTAAAAATCAAATATAAAGGTACATAGCACAACTTACCTCCTCACACACCTATTCCTCTGCAATTTGACAGGGATACCTAGGCCTGTTCCAGACTCCCAAAATAAAGCTGCTTTGGGTCTCTTTGGAGGTATGCTGTTTAAATGATGCATGCGTCCTAAGAATCCGGAAGCTGCACCAAAGCTGCCCTCCAGTGCTTAGGAATGGAGTGTGGCTTTGGCGCAACCTCCGGACTCTTAGAACCCATGCGTCATTTAAATAGCATACCTCCAAAGAGACCCAAAGCAGCTTTATTTTGGCAGTCTGGAACAGGCCTTTGGGACTTTCCCACACAGGCTGAAAAATGGCTCTGCCTCATGTTGGAACTCAACTGTTTTGATGATGCATGTGGTCAAAATGGGAGGAAAGTGGACCCAATCAATGTTCTAGGGCTTAACACCAGAGCTATATACATCCTGGGAGAGAAACAGGGGACGTACACGAGGGGCACCATATTTATGATGTGGCAGTGTGTCACTGAGCACACTAATGCACTAAATGGGCAATAGACCAACCGTGGTATCAAGTGGCCAGTCAGTGGGCTAGTGCCTGGGTGGTACAAAGCATGACTGGCAACTTTGGTGGAGTGTCAGTGTCCACATGTTCATGCAATTGAGCAGAATGGGGGGTGGAGGAGTGGGAGAGACAGTGTGGCTTGTTGATGCAAATGCTCCATTCTAGTGGATCCTTCCTCGTAGTGGGGGGGGGGGCAGACTGCACATTGGTTGTCAGGCTGTTATGGGAGCTGCTGGTGCAGTTAGCACATTTTCCCTGTGAACTGGAAAATAATAATAATAATAATAATAATAATAATAATAATAATAATAATTTCTATTTCCCGCTTCTCCCTATGAATCGAGGCGGGATTACAACAACAGGAAAACATGTCAAATACATGGCATAAAATACATCACTATCAATACAATATACAGTTGTATACAATACAATACAATATAAAGTTGGTCAGCTGTATACAATACAATATAATATACAGTTGGCCAGCTCTCCATGAAAGCATACAATGCTGATTGGGCAAGATATATTACAGCAGGTTTGGTGGATAGGCTCACCGGAAAAGATCCGTCTTCTAGGGACGTAGCTAGGATTTTAGGAATGGGGGGGGGGTCCAGACTAAGTGCCACCATTATAATGGGGCTTGGGTGCGGCGGCGCAGCAGCACACACCATTCATTTTTCTAATGGAAGGGGGGGTCCAGACCCCAAGAACCCCCCCTTGGCTACGTCCCTGACTGATCTCAACAGAAGATTTGTGCTTTTTTAATTATTCCCAAGCACAAGTTTAGATGTCCGTTCTGTTCACTCATCAGATTGTTTGATTCCAGATGTGCCGTCAACAGGCGCTCTTGCAACCTATCGATTTTTGCTGCTGCCAACCTGTCGTTTAATGGCGAGAGGTAAGTGAGGGAAAATGGAGATGTGATTTAGTGAAACCCAGAACAAATTGAGTGTTTGGCAATCAACAACATCCCCCCCCCCCCCAAATTATATATTGTCAAGGCAGAGTGGCATACACTGAAGCCAAGCACCACGAGACAAATTGACACGGCTGATCTACAGATGGAATTCAATGCCAGAAACTTTGCGCGGCTACGACATGGATAAAAGCACTAAGGTTTTCTTTCAGTTTCTCATCCCCCCCCCACACACCTCATCCAAAGTCCATTTTTATCTCATTTCAATATAAGTTCATTATTATGTTAAAAATCCCACAGGAAAATTGGAAGACTTGTATGTGTAATTTTCCTAATAAACACAGTTCCACATGTAATTTTCCCTGATGCAACCAATGCGTTTGATAAGCCATTTCTAAGAATGCAAATTTTGTAACGTATTGTCCATTGACATGTTGTTTATTCATTCATTAGACTTACTTTTTATCTCACTCATTCCATGGTAATACACAATGGGAATGGGAGATGATAAACTATTACTTAAAACAGATTAAAACAGACCTACAGAAACACACATACCTAGTACCAAAAGGCAACTGTAGCTTTAGAAAGCAAAAAACAACACAGTCTTGGCTGCCTCCAAGGAGTTTATCACAAGGGAGGGATTTCGCTTAATTTCGAATGAAAAGAAAGTGGGGCCAGAACGCATTCAGGTGAATTTGCTAGTTCAGCGATTTTACGTGAATTCGAATTGTGTTCAAACTGACTTCGCATTGCTTGAAAATAACTTGCCATTGCCTGAAATTGCGTGTGATCACCTCTCACTCAATAATGTTAAACTCCATGTTTGTGTTTGGACTGACTTCCCATTGCCCAAAATTGCATATGGTAGTCTATCACACAATAACGTTAAACCCCATGATTGCGTTCGGATTGCCATTGGATTATACTTCCAATTTCCCTTGTCTGATGAACTCCCAAGTCTTTGCTACACCATGGGATAGCATCAAATACCCCTCAGGGCTATGGAATCAGATATAAATATCAGCCCTGTTCTAACCTCACATGCTCACAGTTTTCCAATGGACTTTGTGTGCACAGAGGTTCGCATCTATTGTGTAACCCTCAGATTCTGTCTGACCCACTGTCTGTCTTCAATGGATTAGTAATCATCACTCCTTCAGAGTTCTGGTTTCCAGCCTTTCACACTTTTCTTGCATGGTTCTTAAGGCTGCGTTGGATCTGTATGTTTGCACGCACCTTTGCACATTTCTAAACAAAGCTATTTTATTCATTAAAACTGGAGTCTTTCTGCAGTACTGTCATACATAGGTGGAAATATCCCTTTAAGTTACCCACCTCTCGCGGATCCATCTTTTGAGCTAATCATTTCCCCAACATACCAAGGAGATGCTGTCTCTTGTTGTGGAGACCCCCAAGTCCCCTCCCACCACCTTTTTAAGTAACACTGCCAAAACCCAAGAGCATATATATCTGATAGTAATTTAGTACAGAAGTAGACTGGTCCATCTGTATCTAGATGTTTGAAATATAAGCCTAAACTGAATTTTGGCAAGGCTTTTTTTCGGGGGGGGGGGGTCCTCCTGACAGGGACGTAGCTAGGATTTTAGGAAGGGGGGGTCCAGACTAAGTGCCACCATTATAATGGGGCTTGGATGCAGAACACACCATTCATTTTTCTAATGTAAGGGGGGGTCCGGACCCCAAGAACGCCCCCCTTGGCTATGTCCCTGCTCCTGAACAATGGCTGTAGTATAGAGCACTGATTGCTCAGAAGATAAAGAAGATCCCAGCTTCCATTCTGAGGGATGGAAAAGATCCTTGTCTGGGAACCTGCAGCCCACATAGGCAATGCTGAGCTAGGTAATAATGATAATGATCATGATGATAACAATATTTGTATCCCGCCTCTCCTGTTTGAGCGAGGCGGGTAACAGCAAGGAAAATTTCAAATACAAAGTCACAGGGGAAAAAAAAAGGAATCAGTCCCCGAAACCCCCCACCCTTCTACCCTCCCTCCCATCAATTCAAAATAATAACAAAAACATTTAACTGGAACAACATCATTTAAAACACAAACTCCCTCGGAGTGTAGTGGAGTCTCCTTCCTTAGAGGTCTTTAAACAGAGGCTGGATGGACATCTGTCAATGGGGATGCTTTGATTGAGAGTTCCTGCATGGCAGAATGGGGTTGGACTGGATGGCCCTTGCGCTCTCTTCCAACTCTATGATTCTATGAGATCAGCAAGAAGGGACAGCAAATGCAGTAAACCAAATTCAGCTGTGTATGTTCGTTGGGAAAGACAATGGGGACTTTAAACTACTGTATACTGTAAATAAGCCCTCACAATTTGGCACCTATTGAAAACTGGCTGCGGTCTGACACATCTTAAAGATCATCGGCACCATGGTTTCGAATGCCCCCCACCGTAGTTCATAATGGGGGGGGAACATTATTGAAGTCCTGCTGCTAATAAGCCTTTTGTGTAAAGGTCACCTTCATCTAGGAATGCTTTATTATCAGTGGAGCAGAGCAGGGCTGAATATGTAATGGCTTTTATCTGATGATGGCTTTGTATTTTATTCTGTGAGAGAAGTGCTTCGGCGATAACCATTTACATACAGACGCTGTAGAAGGGAAACAAACTCATCCAGCGAAATTAATTATAGAAGTCACTTGAGGCAGAGGCTGCATTTTACTGAACTTGTGCTCCATCTTTGCAAGGTGCGTATGCATTCACATCACTGGTTGTGGGGTATAGGCCCAGTTTCCTTTTCCAGCAGCACTGGAGTTTATTAGACAAGGGAAACTGGAAGTACAGTGGGCCCTCGCCTTACGCGGGGATCCGTTCCGGATCCCTCCGCGTAAGGCGAATTCCGCCTATGCTCAAGCCCCATTGTAAACAATGGGGCTCGTGCATGGCGGCGCGGCAGCGTGCGGGGCGCAACGGGGGCGCGCGCCCTTTCAATTGAATGGGACGCGCTGCCCCTTCCGCCCCGGGTGTGCCCCATGGCTTGAGCGCGTATGCTCAAGCCGCGTAAGGCGCGCCCACGTATGACGCGGGCGCGCTGTATAACCCAATGGCAATCCGAACGCAATCATGGGGTTTCACGTTATTGCGTGATAGACTACCACACGCAATTTCGGGCAATGGGAAGTCAGTCTGAACACAATCATGGGGGATCATGTTATTGCGTGATAGACTACCACACGCAATTTCGGGCAATGGGAAGTCAGTCCGAACGCAATAATGGGGTTTCACGTTATTGCATGAGAGGTGATCATATGCAATTTTGGGCAATGGCAAGCTATTTTCGGGCAATGGGAAGTCAGTTCGAGCGCAATTCGAATTCATGTAAATTCGCTGAACTAGCGAATTCACCTGAATGCGTTCTGGCCCCACTTTCTTTTCATTCGAAATTAAGAGAAATTCCTCCCATGTGATAAATTCAATTGAACCTTGAAGCTATGCAGTATGGCACATCATCACAAACTCTATAGGAACATAGTGTAAGAAGAAAGAATGGTGAGTGAGGAGGTGCATGGGAACCATTAACAACGCAGTGAAGTCAGTAGGCAGACAACTTGCTTCTGTTCCGGCCTTTTCCAGTGACACCAAAGAGTTCTTATCAAGACTGGTAAGTGGAGAAGGAATGATTTGCTTTGTCTTTTAAGCACGGAGTGAGCTGGACCATTTCCAGCCCTGTTCACACTTTGTTGGAGGACAAACTGGGACTGTCAGTTTGGTCACCGAAGGAGGCCCCTCCTAAGCTCCCTTCTAAGACTCAGGTCTAGGAACATTCTGCTTATGCTGGGCAAGTTCTTCAACAAACAATGGGAAAAGAGAAATGTCCATCCTCTCTGACTTGGAAAGAATCAAAGAAGAAGCAGGTGGACCAACCTCCAAATCCCTCCAAAGCCTCAGTTCATTCAGGTCCTTCCACTCAGGAGCTTCATTTCACATTCTCACCTAACTGCCATCCCATCATCAGTGTCACTCTGCTTCGGACAGACCTCACCTTGAATAATGTGTCCAGTTCTGGGCACCACAATTCAAGAGGGATAATGGCAAGCTGCAGCTCATCCAGACAAGGACAGCTAAAATGGTGAAAGGTCTAGAAACCTATGAGAAGCGGCTTAGGGAGCTGGGTGTGTTGAATCTGGGAAAGAGAAAGTTACGAGGGGACATTATAGCCATGTTTAAATGTTTGAAGGGATGTCATATTGAGGATGAAGCAAGCTTGTTTTCTGCAGCTTCCGGGAGCAATGGATTCAACCTACAAGAAAAGAGATTCCACCTAAATGGTAGGAAGGACGTCCTGATGGTACAGTGGAATGTGCTGCCTAGGAGTGTGGTGAAATCTCCGTCTCTGGAGGTTTTTAAATGAGATGGATGACCATCTGTCAGGAGTGCTTTGGTTGTGTATTCTTGCATGGCAGGGAATTGGACTAGATGGTCCTTGAGATCTGCACTACCAGGAGCCCTGGTGGCGCAATGGTTAAATGCCTGCACTGCAGCCACTCACTCAAAGCCATAAGGTTGTGAGTTCAATACCAGTAAAGGGTTCAAGCTCAACTCAGGCTTGCATCCTTCCAAGGTTGCTAAAATGAGTACTCAACTTGTTGGGGGCAATTAGCTTACAGTTGTAAACCGCTTAGACACTGTTAGTTCGATATGAAGCGGTATATAAATGAAGCTGTTTGTTTATGAGATCTCTTCCAACTCTATGATTCTATGAATCATAGGCGGGTTACAGACTGCCGAAAAGCAGCGCTCTGCTGCCACCGCCGGTTGCTGCGTCCGGGAACCGCAGCAGCCAAACCGTGCGGTTCCTGGACGCTGCAAAGAAAGAAGCGCCAAAATGGCGCTTCTTCTTGCACCCCAGATGGTACGTCGTGAGGCACTACTGGCGCACTCGCGGCGTCACATCCGGGGCACGATGGGCGTCCGCAGCACATCCGCTACATAAAGATGGTGGCCCCTGTGTGGAACGGGCGCTGCCATTTTGTACGGACTGGGTCCGTATTAGGGTTAGGTGTGTCCGGAAGTGATGTCCAAACCGCGAGGCTCCTCTGCACTGCAAATAAGAAGCACCAAAATGGCGCTTCTCTTTGCGGCGCGGATATGACGCCGTGAGGCACCAATGGCGCACTCGCAGCGTCATATACACTGCGCAACGTGTAGATGCAGCGCGTCCACTGTGTAAAGATGGCGGCCCCCGTGTGGAATGGGCGCCGCCATTTTGTATGGACTCAGCCCGTATTAGGGTTAGGGGCGTCCGGAAGTGACGCCCCTTTCTAACCCTAATACTGACCCAGTCTGTACTTTATGCCCGTTTGTAATGGGCCATAGTCTGTCTGAGAAAGAGCCAAGGGATCCAAAAAAGACTGAGCAAAGCGAATAGTAAATGTTGATTCCAGAGACCTTTCCGGTTCAAGATGGAGGCTCATCAAACTGAGCTCAAGTTCCACCAGTGCTTTTTAAAATGTCCTCCACTAGAAGAAGGTCATATCATGTGGAGGCCTATGTTCCCAAGTTGCCCTTCCTTGCAGGTGGGCATTCCAATGGATAGGCACCAGCTACCCTCTGAGTATCCTCTGATGTTCTCCCAGGTTGGGAGGGAACCCAACATCTTCTAACTCCAACCAGCCTGGATTCTTGGATTCTATCAAGGAAAGCTGGGCTGCCTCCTCCTTGTTTTCCTTCCAGCTGGTAAAGAGGATTTATTCCTATTTTTTATTATTCATGAAGCCTTTGGGCAATCGACTGTTTACTGAAGCTAATTTCTTTCCTATCCGGCTGGACAAGGTTTTTCAAAATTGTGGAAGAGGCTGTTGTCAGAGTTTATTTGTTGTAGTGAAGCAGAAGGCCAGAACATCTAGACCGACTTCCCAGCTTAGCTGAGAGAGGTTACCCCCATCTACTTGTCTAACAGAAATTTCATTTGGAGATCAATCATTCTGGGGAAACCTGATGTTTACTTTAAAACGTAAGGAAAATATTTGCTTTAGGCACTGGCAAATTTTAAGCTGGGTTTCTTTCAAATGTGTCCTGGTCTGATAGACAACGTTCTGAAACCGGTGGCAGAATATCCATCGCTCCCGATCCCCTACTAGAAGGATTTTTGTCTTTTGATGCCAAACAATATTGGCCATTGGCCTTAGGGTAATGAGTATGCATGCCCATCGTGACCCCTATAGCTATGTCCCCAGGGCTGAGTTCCTTTAAATCTGCTGTGGCTGAAAAGGACACCCCAGGCACAGGGACGTAGCCAAGGGTTGGGGGTTCTTGGGGTCCGGACCCCCCCTTCCATGAGATAAAATGAATGGTGCGTGCTGCCGCGCCACCGCACCCAAGCCCCATTATAATGGTGGCACTTAGTCTGGACTCCCCCCTTCCCAAAATCCTGGCTACGTCCCTGCCAGGCAAAGCCAAGGGGCAGCAGGAAAGACTGGCATGTTTGGTCAATGGATTCATACAGAATTACTGAGCAACCATAGGCTCAGAGGGGTGGCAGGGACCGCTAGCCTAGGCTAGTGAAGACCTTTGCTGGGGTGCTGCAGTTTCATGAAGATGCTTCTGTACCTTTGAGGAGGAAATAAGTGAAAAGCCTATGAGTCTTTGTAGCAATAAGACAGAAAATGACTAGAAATTAATCGGCTATGTCATTCTGTGGACTGGTTGTAACTCAGTAGTGCTCTAGTTTAAGGTAGCCTGATTCTTAGCCGAGGAAGTCAGTGTTCCACTTGCCCTAATGGACCAGACTCCACAGAATGACTCACACATCCATGTGATACACATGTCCGGATCATGTTTTTCTATTAAGTAGAACTAAATGGATTCAGAATGCGCAGACCTGCCTCCTCCTCCTCCTCCTCCTCCTCCTCCTCCTCCTCCTCCTCTTTCTTCTCCTCTCTTTTTAAAAAAGTGAAAATTGGCTTCTGAAGAACAACAATGGCACAGAATAAGGAATTTATGTTGCATATGTATAAATCCCTGTTGCAAATGCAAACACATTCTGAGCATCATTTTATGCAAGGCTATTTGCTAGACGAGTAGCTCAAAGGATTGTCTGTTAGACATGTGTCTGAGGCACTGAATTCCATCGCAATTAATCACTCCACAGCTATGCCATTGACAGCTTCCCAATTAAATTACCATCTATTAAGATCGCATTGGTTTTAAACTGGGAGTGATGAAATTTCCTTTCCTAACCATGGACCGATAATTAAAAACAGGCCACTTGCAATGATAAAGGGGGGGATGTAAGTTGACGCCCAGAATACTGACTAGGGAAAACAAACCTGGTTTCGAGGTGAAAGATATACTCAGGTAATGCACTATTTGAATAGTGCATAAATTGACTGTACTGGACACATATAGTGCTCCCACATATGCTGAAAGCTGTGCGGAAGAGGTGATACGGCCTGTTACAGACTGCCAAAATGAAAGTGCTTTGGGTCTCTTTGGAGGTATGCTATTTAAATGACGCATGGGTCCTAAGAGTCCGGAGGTCGCGCCAAAGCCACACTCCATTCCTAAGCACTGGAGGGCAGCTTTGGTGCAGCTTCCGGATTCTTAGGACGCATGCATCATTTAAACAGCATACCTCCAAAGAGACCCGAAGCAGCTTTATTTTGGCAGTCTGGAACAGGCCTATATAAGCAAAGACAGGCTTGTTTTGCCACTTCGCCGCTGCATAATGGGCACAGCAGAGAGTCCACACTAATCTGTGATGGTCTTCACTGGGAGAACCTATGCTTTAAGTCCATGGCACATGCTCAATGGGAGCTTCTGTTGCCTAGCAATGTCTGTTGCCTAGCTACAGAAGTTCCCTATTTAATGAAGGCCACTGGGAAGAAAAGCAGATGGACCTGCTTTTAGATGCTCCGTTGGTTAGACTACAGGGATAGTAACACCAAGGTGATGGGTTCAGTCCTGTGGAAGCCAACAGTGGTTTTACTGTTTGGTGCCTAAATTGTCAAATGAATGCATATTGATCGAAAGGGGATGCACATTTTGTTGGGCAATCTGGTTGCAAGCTTATTCTCAAATCTCTTATGCGTCTGTTCTCTGTTGATTCTTTGGGTATTAAAGCCAGCTTTCCCATCTACAATCTGCCTTGATCTCTGGGCTTGGCATATTTTGTATGGCCTTATTTAATCTTATTTTGCTGGGTTGCATTTTGACTTATTGTCGCTTGCAGCTCAGTGGACATTTTTGGCAAAGCAAACACTCTGCGGGCAGAATTCGGTTGCATTTGTTGTTGCAGAATTGTGTGCATTACTGGAACTCTGTTGTTGTTGTTGTTGTTGTTGTTGTTGTTGTGTGCCTTCAAGTCATTTCTGACTTATGACGACTCTAAGGCAAGCCACTTTTTCAAAAGGCTTCATGAAGAGATGAAAAGAGTTTGCAAGACCGGAGACAGATTGCTGATCATAGGGACATCTCTCATTCATTGGATTAGCGTATGTCAAACTCAACTTGACAACACTTAACAATAAAGAACAACAGTGTTGTTAGATTTGGTGGTTTGTATTTTAAGGCATAACTCCCCAACTTGTATAGCCAAATAGAAGTGGAAATCCACCTCAAGTTTGGTCTGGATCCTTTCCATATGTATTCACCCATAAGACCATCCGTTCCTATTCCTGACATCTGTACATTAGTTCTAAAACTGAGAATCAGATTGATTTATGTCGGAGTTTAGAAGGAAGAAAAATCCTATCTTGAGCTCTAAGACAGACTCACTGTTCTCACTATTGGCGCGTTACAGACCGCCCAGAAGGGGCGGTCTGCCGCCGCCGCCATTTGCAGTGCGGAGGAGCCCCAGCATCCAAACCTCAAGGCTCCTCCGCGCTGCAAATAAGAAGTGCCAAAATGGCGCTTCTCTTTGCGGCGCGGATATAACTCCGCAAGGCGCCAATGGCACAGTTGCAGTGTCATATGCACCGTGCGACGTGCGGAGGCAGTGTGTCCGCTACGTAAAGATGGCGGCCCCCGTGTGGAACAGGTGCCGCCATTTTGTACAGACTCGGTCCATATTAGGGTTAGGGGCATCCGGACGTGACGCCCCTTTCTAACCCTAATACAGACCCAGTCCGTACTACAGGCCTGTCTGTAATGGGCCTTTATTTGAAAAGCCTGATCAAGGAAGAAGTTGATCAACAGGGATTTATTTTGTCTGCATTTTCCTACAATACATGATAATGTAAGTGTGGGTTGCTGCAGGAATGAAAACGTTTTGTGTAACGATCTTCAGCACAAGTTTCCAAGGCAAATTCCGAGAGACGGATTAAATTTGCCTTACGACCTGAGAAAATTTCACATCTCTCCATGTTTTCACCATACAATAAATCGCTTGGGACTCACCCATTATAACTGTCAATACACTGTTGTCCGAGCCCATGGCTATTTTAAGCTATTCTTGGGTTACACAATGCTATTTTATGCTTCATTTGTCTGTTTTCTCCTGGAGGCCATGAATAAATGAAGCATAAGTTGTTGTGTTTTTTCATGGAGCAGTGAAAATAAGCAAAATAAAGGCTACAGCCATTGTACTTGTAAGGAGGGGTGCAACAAAACTGCACCCCCAATGACCTTTCTGATCATGCATAATAGTGGAACGACAATCGTGTTCTTATTCAAAGGAACGAATGGATTTTACCTATCGTGTTAACGTTTCATGGATTCATTCTTAGCCCAGTTTTGCTCATCCTATGTTCCACTTTAAGTTCTGGAGGAGGAAGAGCAAAGAAGGGTTTTTATCCCCCTAAACCAAAAAATGCAAAGAATCTTACAACAATTGCAATATACACAGATTAAAATAAAAAGAGTAATGATTGTGTCTTCCAACATGTGAGCCACAATTCACATGCACTTAGAATCATAGAATCATAGAGTTGGAAGAGACCGCAAGGGCCATCCAGTCCAACCCCATTCTGCCATGCAGGAAATCACAATCAAGGCATCCCCGAAAGATGGCCATCCAGCCTCTGCTTGAAGACCTCCAAGGAGGGAGACTCCACTACACTTCGAGGAAGGAGTTTGTGCCACTGTCGAACAGCCCTTACTCTCAGGACGTTCCTCCTAACGTTGAGGTGGAATCTCTTCTCCTGCAGCTTGCATCCATTGCTCTGGGTCTAGTCTCTGGAGCAGCTCACTCCTTCTTGCAGTTTTGCAGTACTTTATAAAGGAATTGCCAGATATCCCCATTGCTATAAAATCTTTGTGTTGTCCTGGCAGCTGAAAGCCTCAGTTCCATGCTGATGGAGCTCCTGCAATCGTGTCCATAACTCCACACTCCACATAATAATAATAATAATAATAATAATAATAATAATAATAATAATAATAATCATCATCATCATCATCATCATCATTATTTTTATCCCGCCCCTCTGAACAACAGGCAACTGGGGCGGCTTACAACATTAAAGAGTATACATTACAAATCCCCCAGTCCCTCCCTCCCTTATTAAATGATACATAACAGTTAAGCAATAATTAAACAGCCAACAACAATATAACCTAATAACAACAATATAGCCTAACAACAGCCGATCAGGGTCAGTATATTGATTCTCCCCCCTTTTTTTCTATTCCGGAAAGTCCTGCAGGAAGAGATCCGTCTTAACAGCTCTCATCCCATTCCACAATCAGGGAGCGATTGCCGAGAAAGTCCTCTGGGCAGTTGTCGACAGACTGGTTTTTACTGGTTGTAATATATTCCTCCCAGAGGACCTTAGTGGGCGGGGTGGATTATACAGAAGGAGGCAGTCCTGGAGATAGGTTGGACCCAAGCCATTTAGGGCTTTGTACTGGGCCCAGAAACTAATGGGGATCCAGTGAAGATTTCTTAAGATTGGTGTAATTTGGGAGATTACCACAAATTTCTTGCATGGCAGAATGGGGTTGGACTGGATGGCCCTTGGGGTCTCAAGGGCCTGTTCCAGACTGCCAAACTAAAGCTGCTTGGGGTCTCTTTGGAGGTATGCTGTTTAAATGATGCATGCACCCTAAGAGTCCGGAAGCTGCACCAAAGCTGCACTCCGGTGCTTAGGAATGGAGTGTGGCTTTGGCGCGACCTCCGGACTCTTAGGACCCATGCGTCATTTAAAGAGCATACCTCCAAAGAGACCCAAAGCAGCTTTATTTTGGCAGTCTGGAACAGGCCATGCATTCTATGATTACATGATTCTATGAAATACCCAATATCGAATGTTCTGGATTAAGTGGTTTTTTTGGTAACCCCCTCCGCAAACTTAATCGAGTGCATTCAGGATGCATGTGAACAATGAAGAAAACAATCCAGATTGATCCCGGATTATTTTCACAGTGTGAATGACCCAAGGGCCTCCAGAACATGTGGCTGGTCATTTCAAAACACTTCCATGTGGGCGAGTAGGGTTCTCCAAAACCAGAAGGGACATCAAGTTACATGGGAAAAGCCTTGTAGAGGTGCATGCAGGTTACACTTCTTACCTGGGTTCTACATTGATGTCTCCCTCCAGCATCTCCCCCTGAAACATGTTAGATGGAGGTTTTCATAGACCAGGAAATCTTTGTTTCCCTTGTTTGTGAGGAACGAGAATGATAAGGTCACCAAGTAAGAGGCTGTGTGGGATAGTTAAAAATAAGTTTTGCTCTTCGGTTTGGAGATGGCAAAACACCTCAGGCTCTTTCCTCTTGACTGGCATCATTTCAGAAGGATGAGTTCAGCGGAGGAAGTGGAGGTCTCTGGAGTAAATAACCGCTGTATGGATGCAGCATCAAAAAGGGCAGGCGACATGTTGCATTCAGCATCTCCCAAGAGATGGTTGAAATGGCAGTAGGCATTTTTAGAAACAGCTCACAGACTATTTCCTTCCCCAAAGAAAATGTTTAGCTCCAGGAAGACTCTTTACTTAAAGGCTTGTGTATTCGATCCATTTGTCTAAAACCTATATAATTTCGGCAATGTTTTTTTAAAAACCCACATCCACAGGTTATTGATCCACTTCGTATTTTGTTGTTGTTGTGTGCCTTCAAGTTGTTTCCAGTTTATGACAACCCTAAGGTGAACCAATCATGGGGTTTTCTTGCCATGTTTATTCAGTGGGAGTTTGCCATTGCCAACTTCATTCTTTTTTTAGGGCGGGTGGGTGTTCAATCAACTTAAAAAAGAAGTGTTTCTTTATTTGCATTTATTCCACTTTCATGGGGGTCCTGTGCCCCCAACTCCAGCGAATGCTAGGGGCCTACTTCTGTTTTAAATCTATTTCAATCTGTTTTCAGGAATGTGTTTTTAACAGAGCTCATACTCACTTTCTGATGTTCGTAACAGTATATTTGTACCCATGGCCAACCTGAGGCTGAGAGTGTGTGACTTACCCAAGTTCACCCAGTGGGCTTATATAGCTGGGCCAGGATTCAAACTCTGGTCTCCAGAGTCATAGTCCAGTGCTCAAACCACTACACCAAGTTTTATTCCTTTTTATTTACCTTTCCTACCAATCCTTTGGCCTGTTACAGACTGCCAAAATAAAGCTGCTTCGGGTCTCTTTGGAGGTATGCTATTTAAATGATGGTCCTAAGAGTCTGGAGGTTGCGCCAAAGCCACACTCCATTCCTAAGCACTGGAGCGCAGCTCTGGTGCAGCTTCCGGACTCTTAGGACCCATTCATCATTTAAACAGCATACCTCCAAAGAGACCCCAAGCAGCTTTATTTTGGCAGTCTGTAACAGGCCTTTGTTAGCTTTTATGGGCAGTTTAAGGTGTTCTTAATGTCAATTTTGGCTGCCATTTCTAATGTCCACTATTTTCCTTTCCAGGGCAACCTGGGGGGAAATGGCCTCTGCAGTTGTGGACACTGGAAACAGAACATAAAAGGAGTGGGTAGGATGTTGCTCAGAACCTTTTGGCCACTACAGGCCTGACCATAACTCCTGCACTCAATGCCCCAACCACTACAAGTAAGGAGCCTGGTAAATGGGAACCCACAGACCACTAATGCCAGCAGTTCTTGTTCAGAAACAAGACTGAAAAGCTTGAACTCCAGATTCCAAGGATGGGATTCCATGTATGATGGCCAAACCCATCTGTGTCTGACCCATGAGCCTTTCCAATTTCTTAGTGATGGCAAACCTATGGCACGCGTGCCAGAGGTGGCACTCAGAGCCCTCTGTGGGCACATGTGCCATCGTCCCAACACACAGTTTGTTACTAGAAAGCCAGAGGGACATGGCACTTTGCAATAGATAAATGGGTTTGGGGTTGCAGTTTGGGCACTTGGCGTCGTAAAGGTTCAACATCACTCCCATTTCCATCGAAATGCATGAGTCTTGCATAGCGCTTTCGCACTCCGCAAACTCTCAGCACAGGTTCGTTTGCTGGATCCCAGGCACCCAGGGCTCCAACAAGCAATTCATAAACAGAGACCTCATGCCAAAAACCATGGGACCTCTAGCCCTGTATTTTTAATTGAATTGAATGAATTTGTTACGGCACATGGCCAGCACCAAAATAAAGCAACATCAGATGTACAGCACAACTATATATACATTCTACTCCAATGGAGATGTATATATATCCAAGTAGGAGAGGAAAATGCTCCTGCAGCACAAAATCCACACATTATTATAAGACGTTGGAGTAGTCGAATATTATAAAACATTGGCACAGTCAACAGTCGGATACCGCAATTGGCATAGTTATACTGTTACCAACAAACAACTTTTTCCAGAGTCATTATATAAAATGGTAGAAAGATAAAATATATAAAGACAATCAGATGATGGCCAAAGTCCAAAGTATTATTACTTCATCTGTATTCAAAAGTTTTTACGGCAGATAATTGCAGCCACAAAGAACTTGGCAACTTTTATGGTTACCAATTCCTTGCGATCTGAAAGTAGATAGCATACATAAAATTGCTCTTTTCTGCTGGGTAGGTGCTATAATAGTGGGAATATATAAAGGGGGCAATGAAAAAGAACATGTCCAATTGTCTCAATTTCCTCAGAGCCAAAGGGGCAAAATCTGCACTGATAAAGAAGAGGCCGCCGCCGCCGCCCCTTTTCCACCTGGGCAGGGCGGCCCAGAGGACT
>CM028782.1:4425910-4438545 GCA_016801065.1 Sceloporus tristichus | reverse complement strand
AGAGGACTCTGTTCGCCGCCTCAGCGGCGTTTTTCCGGGGGGGCGGGTTTTTCCGGAGGGCGGACCCCCTGTTGAACTTTTTGTCCACGCCCCTATACCATCAGGGCGGAGTGCCAAGGACTGTTGCCTGGTTCCTCCGTCGTGGACTCTCCAGAGGGAGGGAGATAGAGGAGCGGGGTGTAGTTAGTTTCTTTTGTTAGGGGTTGGTTGGGACATGGACTGTAATGTATTTATTGTAATTTCTGTCTTATTATTAATTTGAATAGGATGGATTTATTGTTGTATAATAGTACATGAGTTTTTATGCTGTTTGTAATTTGTATTGTGATGTATTTTATCTTGTTGTAAACCGCCGTGATCATTGGAACGGCGGTATATAAATAAAATTTCATTTCATTTCATTTCATAAGGTATCTTTTTATATTTGCCTTCGACTACGGCTGACGGAATGATATTAAATCTTGCGAGCATAAATGCTCTTCTAAACTTAGAGATGCTCAATTTATCAAAGTATTTGACATGTATGAAAACTCTTTCAGTTTCCCAAATTATGGGATCAAGAATTGTTTTGCTTTTGTGGGTTTGTAAGTGAAGATCTTTAATTCTCTGTGTGATAACAGTTTTTGCTTTATTATAACCCAACATAAGTACATGATCCTTTTATAACCCAATAGAAGAGAGTTTCAAAATTAAGTAATTTATCCAAGTTGATCTAAAAGGGTCCGTTAATATTAACGGGGCCAAACCGATAGGGTTAGAAAGCAATTTTAACCAAACATTAAATTTGCGTCTCCAAATATGAGCCTCAATTGATAACATTCCAGTTTCAAGACGGATAAGAACATTTGGTACACATTTCACGATGCCCAGGACCGATCTTAAAAACTTGGTTTGGACAACCTCAAAAGGAGCATAGGCACGTTATAGACGGGCACATGAGGTGCTGTCATCACGCCGCGATTATGCGTGAGGGGCAGCACTTCCTGACGCGCCTTGCCCCTCGCGTGTAATCAGTGCATCAAAATGGCGGAGCCCTATACAGATGGGCACTGCCATCTTAACGTAGCGGATGCTCTGCGTCCGCACATCCCAACCCAGAAAAGACGTCGCGAGTACGCGCTTTGGCACTCGCGGCATCTCTTCTGGGTTGCCGGAAGGAGCGCGATTTTCGCGCTCCTTTTATGCAGCGCGGAGGAGTCGCATGGTTTGGCTGCTGCAGCTCCTCCGCGCTGCAACCGGCAGCGGCCCAAGACCGCCCCTTTTGGGTGGTCTGTAGCGGGCCAAAATTACTGAAGGAGCAAACCCCCGAACCGTAGAATAGCTGAGTTAGAACTTTAGACACAAAAACTTGCAGTGCTGCAGGTACATATTGACCTCCCTTGTTATGGAAGAAGGAACAGAGAGCTCTGATGTGTATTTTAATGGTGGCACACATGCGCGCAGCCACAGTACTGCAGCTGCATGCATCCTCTGCCACTAGAACCAATGGAGCTTGCCATTCGCGGATGCTCAGATCCATGGAAGGCAAGCCCATGGTTGGGGCGGGCAGGCTGCACTGTGTTACATTTTGGTTGTGTACAAGTCATCATCATCATCACCATCATCATCACCATCATCATCACCATCATCATCATCATCATCATCATCATCATCATCATCATTTTCTTATATCGCGCCTTTCTCCCAACGTAGGGACTTCAAGCGGCTATTCTAAATTCAATGACAAAACGGCACACTGTCTGTGTTCTTGGGAGACGTTTCCAGTAGGTAGTGTCTGTTCTTTCATGCTCTTCAAACTGCTTACTGGCTATAAATTCCCAAACGCATGGCAAAAACAGGCATCGTTGTTTGCGATGTTCTTTTCCACAGCACATTCCTTAATGAGCAAAGTGTGAGTCAGTTCCGGTATGTCAAAAACAGTTTATTTTGTCACTGAAGTTTGAAGGTAATTTCCCCCGAAGAAGAGACACAAAAAGGTTGTTAGAATTTTCTGGCGAGGTCCAGATCTGCTGGAGAAAAGTTAAAACCATAAGTCGGGATTTACACATGCAGCAGAATGAGAAGATCAAGTGTGGGCTGTACCATTTCAAGCTGTAGGTGGAAAATTAGGCCTGTTACAGACTGCCAAAATAAAGCTGCTTGGGGTCTCTTTGGAGGTATGCTGTTTAAATAATGCATGGGTCCTAAGAGTCCGGAGGTTGCGCCAAAGCCACACTCCGTTCCTAAGCACTGGAGGGCAGCTTTGGTGCAGCTTCTGGATTCTTAGGATGCATGCATCATTTAAACAGCATACCTCCAAAGAGACCTGAAGCAGCTTTATTTTGGCAGCCTGTAATAGGCCTTACTTTTTAAAAATGTCCCTTTGCATGAAAATAACATAATTTCCTTGAAAGTGCAAAGTCAGGATGTCTGAAAAGTGCACTGGGTTTACTGGTTTATGGGGAAAGCTCCGCCAGGAGCTAATTCTCCGAAGGCTCTTACAGGCCAAAGGTTTTTAAATGGACAATGAGCTAGACTCCAAATAAAAATGGGGTACAAGGGAAGAAACCAGGTCAAAAAGAAGCTGATTTAGCAGCAAAAACAATTATTTACTTCTGCAAAAGTTAGAAAAAATAACAGCAGAAACCAACAGAATAGTCTATCGGCAAACTGTTTCTCAAACTAAGAGGGGGAAATGGCGTGGGAACGAAAAACCCTACTCCTGACCAAATCTAAGAAGAGTATAGCTAATCTTAGAGGACTATGGGTCCTTTAAATCTAACCATCTGATGTAAAGGGGAGTCTGGAGATCAGAGCATGAAAGTAGGTCTCAGGGAGAAACAGACTCTGTATTTATCCTCTTCTTAACTCAGGGGTTTTCTCCTGGAAATGAAGGGAATGCCTCTGGCCTCAATATTGTTCTGTGAATGGTTCGAAAAACAAAAAGTGTGCTTAAAGTGAAGAATACAAAGCATGTGACTCTGTGCAAAAGTCCAGATGTGAATGTGTCCTGAAGGCACTGGTAATGACTCTTAGGTGGGTTACAGACCGCCATAAAGTACGCGCTCTGCACGTACTAAGGTTAGGAAGGACCGTATTAGGGTTAGGAAGGGTCTTACCTTCCTCATGGCCCTTCATCCTAGTACGCGTGGAGTGTGTCGTAAATGGTAGCGCCCATCCACATGGGCGCTGCCATTTTGATGTCTTGGACGCATAGTGTCCAGACGTGTCGCAGGCGGAAGTGACGCCGCAAGGGCGCGCTTCGCCCCTTGTGGCGCCACTTCCGTGTTTTGAAAAGGAGCACCATTTCGGCGCTCTTTTTTCGCTGCGCCAGGAAGCCTCGCGGTCTGGCTGCTGGGGCTTCCCTCCGCAGCAAATGGCGGCGGGGGGAAACGGCTGCTTGAGGGCGATCTGTAACCCGCCTAAGATAGTCTGGGAAGCAGTGGACAATGGGCTGAGTACAAAAGACAAAGCCAATTAAGTAGATCATAGAATCATCTTTCAAATCCAGACAGTGTCGCACAACATCTCTGGAAGCTGCAGATGGCTTCTAGAGCCACAATTTGGGGGGGGGGGTTATCAGCCAGAGCCAGTTTTGCAGGGAACCTAAACAAAACAGTAAAGCTATGTTTGTTATCATCAATGGAACCACTTGCTTGTCAGCAGGAAGAAATGAGGCTTGACTCTTTTCCAAGATGTACAAGGGTCCAGACCATTAGCCCTACGCTGTCCAGTATGAATACATAATTTCTGCAGACTCTGGCAATGGACATCTTTCTTGCCTTATGCATCAAAGTCTAATATTCATATTTATCGAACATAACACATCAAGGGGAAATGTTTGCCTGGATTTACTTGCATGGTTTTTTGTGTGTGTCATGCATGCTGTGCACTGAAGATAATGTCCCTCTAAAAATTAGTCACTAGGTATAACTGTCCTTAATACTCTTTGTGAGTTCAAGGCCTCGTGTGTCCCTTCTGTCTCATTTAAAAGACTGACAATGACATTCCTGTCTAGATTTCTAACTGGTGTGTCCTCTAAGTCCTTGGCACAAGGGAACCTTTTAAAAGGTTAATGGACTTTCCTTTCTTGGAGGTTTTTAAACAGAGGCTAGATGCCCAGCTCTTAGATGTGTTTTAAAGATGAATTCCTGAAGTGATTGATGGTCGATCTAGATGGCATTGGTGTCTCTTTCATTTCAGTAACGCTACAGATCTCCATCTGGTGTCTGACCAAGTGGACAGTGGTGCGTTCCAAGCAGGACATGGAAGTGGTAGCCAAAGATAGAGACATAAAAGGAGTACATTCTGAAAAAATCTATTACCATTTGTTGTTGTTGTTGTTGCTGCTGTGTTCTTTCAAGTCATTTCTGACTTATAGTGACCCTAAGACAAACTTATCATGAGTCTTTCTCGCCAATCATTCTTCAGAGGGTTGCCCAAGGCAGGTTTCCATGACTAACTCAGTGGGTTTCCATGACAGAGCGAGGATTTGAATCCTGATCTCCAGAGTGGTTCAACAGTGAAACCACTATACCATGTTAGTTCTCTGTATTGCCCATTGTTGTGGTTGTGTGTCTTCAAGTTATTTCCAAGGTATGGTGAGCCTAAGATGAACCTACCACAGGATTTTCTGGGTCTGAGAGTGTGCAACTCACCCAAGATCACCCACTGGATATCAATGGCCAAGAAGGGAATCAAATCCTGATTTTTAATTGAGTGTCTAAGGCGGGCTACAGACCGCCAGAAAGAGGCGGCCGCCTCTCTTTTCCATGTAACTGTGCTGCAGCAACCAAATTGCGTGGTGCGGCTACACGGAAACAAAAGGACTGCTCAAAAGCAGCTCCTTTTAGTGCTGCTGCAAACTGCCTTTGGCGGCGTGAGCAAGTCGCTGCCGCGAGCGCCCATCTGGAAGGCGTGTGCCAGTGACGTCACTGCTGTGCACGCCATGTATATGGCGCCGCGCAGCTGTGATGTCCTGGTGACGTCCTAGGGTTGTGGGGCATCTGGAAATGGCGTCCTGAGGCAACCCTAGCACATCGCCAGGACGTGCTAAAGGGCCCGGGTGTATGTGATTGTCCATGCTCTAAGATCTGGGAGGGAAGGCTTTCTTTTTGTCCCACCACTACTTCGGCACATCTGGCAAGGACATGAGACTCTTCTCAGTGGTTGCCCCAATCTATGATGCTCTCTTCCTTGAGTGGTCCAGTTAGCCTCCTCTCTGCTGTCTTTCCAACAGCTGGTAGAGACCTTTTTATTTAGGGAAGTGTTCGATGTGTTGTGTCTTTATTTTATTGTGCTTTTAAGTATTGTTTAATGCTGTACTGTGTGCCCGCACCATACGCGGGTGCACTATATGCAGCTTCCAGCTTACGCAGAAGCCGCACGACAATAAAAGCAATGGTGTGCACGCCACTGTGCGCACACACTGAAATCTGAAAGAGCTTCCCCACTGTTGACTTACCAGATGTTCAGGCTCAAGCCAGATACACAAAGGAGTTTCTTCAGTCTTAATGTAGATATTTACACTGTCTATAAAGTCATGTGGCCCTGTTCATGTATTAATTCAATGGTTGGGCATGGCGCAAGTAACAAGAAAACACGTACCCACAACCACATTCAAATTAAATTGCCTCCCTGGTTGAACAGTCTTGCCATACACATTTGTTGGCTTCTACTATGCTTTGAATAGAGTTGTTAGCAAACCAGAACCAAGCGGATGAAAACCTAGTGGCTCAAAATACCTCCGCAACACCTTAAAATACAAAACCTACTTAATTGCATGAAAAATCCCCAACCCTTTTTCTCAATCAAAAACATTAAACAGACTCCGCTCTTGTAAGGGCTGAGTGTTTCTGAGGCTAAATGCTTCTCTTTTGCATGCAAGTCACATTTTAATGAACTCAGCACTCCACAAAGCCTTTGCGATGAAAGGAAGACACACAGGCCGTTCCAGAAAAGGTGCCTCAATTGCGCCGGTAATGACAACCGTCTGAAACCAGCCATTTGTAAGGTATTGATTTTGTGGGTTAATTCTAGGCACAACACTTGGAAGTGAATTTTAACCTCGGATGTATCGTGACACCTAACAGACAGTAATATATTCATTTATATCTCACCTTTCCTCGCGGAATATTAAAACCAGAACGTATAACAATATTAGTAAAACATATGAACGTTATCTTAAAAGCGATTGAATAGCTAATGATTTTTAAAGGTAATAAAACAATCTATGGAATTAAAAGTATTAAAACACTTAATCATTTAAAAGTCATTCAAAAACAAATTAACTCATTTGAAAAACATATTAAACAATTTTTAAAAAATAAAATAAAATGGTCTTAAGAGCACAGCTACCATTTGACCTGTCGCACTTTCCAAATGTTACTATGGCCTGTTACAGACTGCCAAAATAAAGCTGCTTGGGGTCTCTTTGGAGGTATGCTCTTTAAATGATGCCTGGGTCCTAAGAGTCCAGAGGTTGCGCCAAAGCCACACTCCATTCCTAAGCACTGGAAAGCTGCTTCGGGTCTCTTTGGAGGTATGCATTTAAATGATACATGGGGTCCTAAGAGTCTGGAGGTTGTGCCAAAGCCACACTCCATTCCTAAACACTGGAGTGCAGCTTTGGTGCAGCTTCCGGAGTCTTAGGATGCATGCATCATTTAAACAGCATACCTCCAAAGAGACCCCAAGCAGCTTTATTTTGGCAGTCTGGAACAGACTATGATCTGAAATAAAAGGATTGCCAAGATATGTTTACATCAAGCATTTCAGGTGAAAATGTGTAGACAATGTACCCTTAACCAAGGAATTCATGGCCCTGGGTTTGCAAGACCTAAGCAGGCTTGTTACTGAGATTACTTCATGGCACATAAAAGCAATAATGGTCAAAAATGATATGAATTTTCATGCAATTTTAAAAGTTGCAGAACAACATGAAAGTAGATCAGAACAAACACATGAAGCTGATCAGATCTATCTATCTTTCTTGCTCTAACTCCCATCCCAATACCTTTCAGACTGACACAGGGTTCCTCCAGTTGCCATTTTATACTGAACTGTCCTGCACCAGTCTTCATGGTTTCATGATGCTCCCTGCTTCTTTTTGCTGATATTGGCGCATTACAGACCGCCCAGAAGGGGTGGTCTGTCGCCGCCTTCATTTGCAGCGCGGAGGAGCCCCAGCGTCCAAACTGCGAGGCTCCTCTGCGCTGCAAATAAGAAGCACCAAAATGGCCCTTCTCTTTGTGGCACGTATATGACGCCGCGAGGCGCCAATGGCGCACTCACAGCATCATATGCGCTGTGCAATGTGCGGACGCAGTGCGTCCGCTACGTAAAGATGGCGGCCCCCGTGTGGAACGGGCACTGCCATTTTGTATGGACTCGGCCTGTATTAGGGTTAGGGGTGTCAGGAAGTGACGCCCCTTTCCAATCCTAATACGGACCCAGTCTGTACTTTATGCCCGTTTGTAGTGGGCCATCCTCTCCAAACACTATCCTTACCCCATGCCTCCTTTTCCTCTTCAAATGCTATGCATTGTGGTTTTGCTGCAAGTGGAATGGGCTCAGCTTCTAAAGGCTCACTCTATCGACACCAGACACTATGGTACATTCAAGTCATGAATGTGATGAAGGGGAAAAAAAGAAGACTGGAGGAAGAGAGATTGGGAGATGGCTAGTATCTGATCCTCATGCCCCTTCATTTCAGCACCTGGGCAAGACTACTCTGTGTGAAACTGTGGAGGGAAGGAAGAGAAGGAGGATCAAGTGCCTAGTGCTCTATCTGTAACCAACAGCTGGTAGTCTAACCTCTTGTTGTACACTTTTCCCCACTATGAAGCAAGCCACAGGACTGGCTTTTAGGATATTAGCCTGTTGAATCATTCGCACACTTATTAGGTATGTCCCAGGAGGACAGGGAGCTATATAAAATTGTCCTTTGTTGAATTTAAAGTCTTGTGATACAGCCTACCTATTTGTTCAGGAAGGCAGTATATAAAGAGATACCATTAATGCTGTTTTTCAAAAACTAACGGTGGCTAGCTTGCATCTCTTCCTTTGCTTTGCTTTGTTGTTGTTGCTTTGCTTTGCTTTGTTGTTGTTGTTGTTGTTGTTAAAGGGCATAAAACCACATGCATTCCATTCTGCGCTGGTCAACGGTGCAAGAGAATATACAATTTAAGGGTGCTGAGAACTAGAAAGCTTTTTGTCCCTGTTAGGAAGGAGTTTGATGGAAAGGATCCAAACGGCATTTCGAAGACCATTTACATCTCACAAATAGCTTGGAGCTATGGATTCAACTAGAGCTAAAAGCACTGTAAATACATCCTTCTTTCCAACTCAGCGCATGAAATGTTCTAAGATGGAAAGCCTAGGTAGGGGCATTCAATTACGGGCACAAGGAAAGTGCCGGGCTGAGAGAGGTTTTTAAATTATTATTTCAGGTAATGACACTTTAAAACAAAGATTCCATAAAATACCATCAAATTCATGGAAACACAACCGGACTCGAAAAATGCAGAACAGTACAGATTGAGTATCCGTTATCCGAAAACCGGCATGCTCCAAAACCTAAAATGTTCTGACCACCAACATGATGCTTCAAGACTGTAATTTTGGATATATTTTTGATTTTAGGATACAAGTAGCACAGTACATACTATATTTGGAAGAATGGAAAGAGAGACATATGAGGCTGGAGAAAGATTCTAGGATCTGTGAAGTAGTGGGAGGTGTGGATTTGTACGAAGCGCTACTCATGGATTCCCATCCTTTCACAGATCCTCGCATCTCTGTCCAGCCTTGCAAAAGCAATATATATTTGTATCCTAAAATCTAAAAGCAACAACAGAAGCAATAACTCTGAAACACTTCTGGTCACAGGCATTTCAGATCAGAGATACCCAATCTGTGCAAACAATGTTAAACTATAACAGTATATAAAAAGATTTCCCTTCTGTGATGCGGAGCATATTAACCTATGGTGGGACTAACAACCATGTTAGATAGGTCCATATTGTTCATACATATTCTCTTCTGGTCTACACATACAATGGAATGAATGGGTAAATACATGATATGGAATTATATAAAAATAGGTTGTTTATTAAAAACTGAGGCGGGTTACAGAACGGCAGCCGCTGAGGCCCCGATCTGCCGCTTTTCAGGCTGCGGGGAAGCGGCAAAACGGCGCTTCCCCGCAGCCTGAAAAGGGATGTCCTTGGGGCTTCAAGCCCCAAGGACACCCCGCAGCGGCGGGGAGAAGGAGAAAGGGGCCACTTGGCCCCTTTCTCCCTTGCTTCGCTGGGCGCAGCCGTCTGAAGGCTGCGCCCAGCGACACAAAGTGGCGCCACAAACCAGGAAGGCGCTCTGAAACAGAGCTCCTTCCTGGTCCGCGGAAAGGGCGCAGTAAGCACCCTGGCACAGACCGATGACGTCATGTCCGCGCCGCCCCATATAGAGGCGGTGCGGTTGTGACGTCGTCATGGCGGCCCCCATGTGGAAGGGGAGCCGCCATTTTGTACGGACTCAGTCCGTACTAGGGTTAGGGGGGTGCGGAAGCACCGCACCTTCCTAACCCTAATACAGACTGACTCCATACTTTCATGGCGGTGTGTAACCCGCCTGAGATAGATTGGAGTTACCACCATCATCAGAGTGGGGTTATGCCAGGGTGAATTTCCCCTCTGCAGATTCTTTAGTGGTCGGAACATGGGACATTAATGTGCATGTACAACCTTCGCGATGCAATCATTCACATTTTGGGGAGGACAAAACAGAAAACCTTTCTTTCTGAAGTCCTTGAGACCTGTTTCCAGTGCTAATTGGACTAGATTTTTTTCAGTATATCCATAGCAAAAGGAAGTAGAAGGAAACGGTAGAACCACTCCGTGGAGAAGATGGTGAAATGCTAACGGGGACAGAGACAAGGCAGAACGACTCAATGCTTTCTTTGCCTCAGTCTTCTCACAAAAGGCAAAGGGTGCTCAACCTGAGGAAAATGGAGCAGGGAACACAATAGGGGAAATGCAGTACAGAATAAGTAAAGTACAGGAATACCTGGTTAATCTAAATAAATTTAAGTCTCTGGGAGGACCAGATGAACTACATTCAAGGGTATTGCCAGGAACAGTGGACTCAGTTCCCTATAACCAAGAGAACATCTTACTGTGTTTTAAACAAATGATTTCAATCTACAAATTGAGATAGATGTTGCTCTGTCCAGGGTTTGTGTTGGAATAGAAAAGTTTTTCCCAGATCATACTTAAAAGTTCTCATCATCCAGCCCCCCTCCCCAGCTACTATCCCAAGCCTTTGTTCTGGGACAAAGGCCCCATACAGACAGGCCAAAATAAAGCTGCTTCGGGTCACTTCAGAGGTATGCTCTTTAAATGAAGCATGCATCCTAAGAGTCCGGAAGCTGCGCCAAAGCCATGATCCAGTCCTAAGGAATACTTACTCTGGAATATTAGTATGCAAAGGGATCTTGTAGCATGGTTTCAAGTGCCATTATTTCTACTGTGTTGATACACCCAAAGTTTTTTAAAGAATGATTGCGGACTTTATCACATGTGAGGGGTTTCTCTTAATTTCGAATGAAAAGAAAGTGGGGCCAGAACGCATTTACGTGAATTCACTAATTCAGTGAATTTGCGTGAATGCGAATTGCATTTGAAGTGGCTTCCCATTGCCCAAAAATAGCATGTCAATGCCCGAAATTGCGTGTGGTAGTCTATCACGCAATAACGCGAAACCTCACGATTGCGCTCGGATTGACTTCCCATTGCCGGAATTTGCGTGTGGTAGTCTATCACGCAATAACGTTAAACCCCATGATTGCAATCAGATTGCCATTGGATTATACTTCCAATTTCCCTTGTCTGATAACGTTCTGTGTCAGGGGCTCTGTTGTAGTTTTCTGTGGTCCTATAGGATCAGGGTCTTTGGAATTTGTTTCCCCTGGACTCCAGAGAAACGAAGATAGATACTGGAGAATGGTTTCATTTCTGGGGTTGCCTCAAGACACACTTTTGTTATTCTCTTCGATGGCCCTTGAGGTATCTTCCAACTCTATGACTCTATGATCCTCCATCTGTTGGGAATGCTTTGGTTGTGTCTTCCTGCATATGGGGTTGGATTGGATAGACCTTGAGGTCTCTTCCAACACTATGGCCTGTTACAGACTGCCAAAATAAAGCTGCTTCGGGTCTCTTTGGAGGTATGCTTTTTAAATGATGCATGGGTCCTAAGAGTCTGGAGGTTGCGCCAAAGCCACACTCCATTCCTAAGCACCAGAGTGCAGTTTTGGTGCAGCTTCCGGATTCTTAGGATGCATGCATCATTTAAACAGCATGGCTCCAAAGAGACCCGAAGAAGCTTTATTTTGGCAGTCTGTAACAGGCCTATGATTCTATTCTATGATTTATCTATGATTTATCATTCATTTTCTGAGGATGGCATGATGGTTTCCTCCCTCCGTCTCCCTGACTTCTTTTGTGTGCCAGTTCCCACTTTTTTCAGTGTGTTCTTGTTGTGACTGTAGCAGGGATACTGCAGTAGTTGCTTGGTAACTGGCTGCTGCATTTCAAAAACGCCTCGCTGTTCAGCGAAACTTTCCAAGCTAATGGCTATGAAAGGAACAGTTGTTCTTTCAGGATCGTTCTGTATATCTCTTTTTAATCCTTCTTTCAGAGGAAAGTATACACTCACAGCTGGGCTTGAAAAGATATCCCTTCCAAGGCTTTGCTTGTCTTGGGACCAAAACCCTGGAAGACAAACGTGCTTTGCTTTGGAGTACAAAAAATAAATTGTAATTGAGGAATATAACAAATCTTTCAGTGTTTCCAGTTACTCTTTCTCTTTGCTTTTGCAAGGATTCTACATGTGGAGCAAGAACTTCAGGTTATCAGCTTCAATGTACCTAATTAACCATTTGCTTTTGCACCATCTGAATTGGTGGTAGTGCTATGCTGAATAGTACTACTGAGCTTCAAGAAATATCAGCATCATCCAAATTTCCTCCATATCAATGATTTGGGTGTGAGAAATGTGTGTCTTGTTCCAAGGAAACAGACTTACAGCGGGTAGATGATTGACCTGAATCTTATTAGTAGCAGTCCTAGAAGATTATCAGAGTGGGGTGCATAGTCCTGGCAAAGTTGTGCAATCATGCTGAAGATTTTCAGACACATCGCTCTTATCCTGCCCAAATCTGCCAGTCAGTGTCAGTCAATAGTACTTAGCTGGAATAGACCAGTGGACTGACTCATAGTAATAATAATAATAATAATAATAATAATAATAATAATAATAATAGGATTTATTTATATGCCGCCTATTCACTGGGAATCCTGGTGGCTTACAACAGGAGGGATAATAGACGGTTCCCTGCCCTCAGGCTTACAATCTGAAAAGATACAACACAAAAGGAGGAGGGAATAGTGGGGGAGGGAGGGGATCAGGTCCAGCATTCTTCTCTCCCTCTGAGGCCTGGGCCAAGGCAGATGGACTGGAGGGAGGGCTCTTCTTCTTCAGGCTAGCCCTGGTGGAGTTGGGCCTGCCTGGTCAACTCCCTCACAGGTCGGAGGATGGCAGTTATGGAGAGAGGAGTCTCTTCTTCCAGGCTAACCCTGATGGAGCTGGGCCTGCCT
>CM028782.1:4333462-4418332 GCA_016801065.1 Sceloporus tristichus | reverse complement strand
CAGGTTTTTTGCCTTCTCTGCACTGCCTTCCTCCTGAGCTGCATCCCCTTTGGCCTATGGCTCAGGAGGAGTTAAAAGATGGGACTTCTCAGGCAGAAGAATGGACCTCATCATCCTAGATCAATAAAGTTGAAGGAAAGGAATTATATCTACAGTTGTCTTTTTGTTATTCTTGCTTATGGGGACATTTTGTACAGTCTGTGCAGAGGATTTCATTTTGGGCCAAGGAGACTGATTTGGGGATTTTGGTTGCAATTCTAAGCAGACTGACTTGGAGTTTGCAGGCAAGAAGTTGTGCCTCTGGAGACTTGGTTGTCGTCGTGTGCCTTCAAGTCATTTCCAACTTATGGTGACCTAAAGTGAACCTGTCTTGGGGTCTTCTTCTCAAGTTTCTTCAGTCCTTGCTATTGTACATATAACAAAAACAATCTATTCAGAGAGGGTTTTGAACCCTAGGAAAGTAACCTTTGGCAAGCAGGTTTATTGCTTTCACACGTCGGTACCAAATGACCACTGTACAGATCTGAAAGACCTGTATCACATTACGCAGCCCTTTAAAAATTTAGTGCACCAGACATGCATTGCATCTTTCTGGATCCTGTTACATTCTATCACACTCCCACAACTGTATCAATATGCTTTATACCTTTCACACCACTCCAAATTCATTCCAGAGTTTATCAGAACACAGAAAGAAGGTAATTTTGACATTGGCCTTTTACAGACTGCCAAAATAAAGCTGCTTCGAGTCTCTTTGGAGGTATGCTATTTAAATGACGCATTGGTCCTAAGAGTCTGGAGGTTGCGCCAAAGCCACACTCCATTCCTAAGCACTGGAGGGCAGCTTTGGTGCAGCTTCTGGATTCTTCGGATGCATGCGTCATTTAAACAGCATACCTCCAAAGAGACCCCAAGCAGCTTTATTTTGGCAGTCTGGAACAGGCCATTGTGTCTGGAACTCGATATAAAGGAAATGGAGGTGTACACGGATGGGATTTGAAACGAAAACTAATCAGTCGAGGTGCAAACTTTCTAACTCAAGTTCTACTGCGGCCAGGTGCATCTGACTTAACAGGAAGCTTCAGATCATATAGAAAAGAGGTCTTACAAAAACTAATGGAGAAGTGTGTTTCAAAAGGATACGTTTTTCAAATGGAAATGATTGTCCGAGCTTAACTGTAAAATTTTAAATGACACCGGATTAAAATTACACCAGTTTGGTCTTCTAAGAAGAGCAATCGCCGCTCTTTTAACTTTGGGGGCCTGTTATACTTTTGCAAGAGACATGGCAGGAAGGACCTATGCAGCTGGACAGATAGCGACACCATCATTTGACAGCTACAGCTTTTGCTAAGGGGGAACGACTGAGGGAGCTGGGGATGTTTAGCCTGGAGAAGAAAAGCTTAAGAAGTGAAATGAGAGCCCTGTTTAAATATTTGAAGGGATGTCATATTGAGGAGGGAGCAAGCTTGTTTTCTGCTGCTCCAGAGAACAGGACACAGAGCATTGGATGCAAGCTGCAGGAAAAGAGATTCCAGCTCAACATTGGGAGGAGCTTCCTGAGAGTAAGGGCTGTTCGACAGTGGAACACACTCCTTCTTCGGAGTGTTGTGGCGTTTCCTTCTTTGGAGGTCTTTAAGCAGAGTCTGGATGGCCATCTATCAGGGATGCTTTGATTGTGATTTCCTGCATGGCAGAATAAAGGGGTTGGACTGGATCAGGGCCCTTGCAACCTCTTCCAACTCTATGATTCTATGATTCAAGCCGGGTTGGTGCTTATTTCAGGTGCCCCTGAAATGAACTAAGCTCTCATCTTTCCCCACTATCCCCAAAGGAATAAAGTGGTTCTTTTTTTTTTTACCCGTGGATAAGTCAATCTGTTTTTTTTTTTGGGGGGGGGTGTCAATTTTTTTGACTAAATTTTAGACTTATACATTGCCATTGAGGAATACACAGTCAAAGCACCCTTGAGAGATGGCCATCCAACCTCTGTTTAAAACCTCCAAAGGGGATTCCACTGCACTCCAAGGTAACCTATTCTATGTTAAACAGTTCTTACTGTCAGGATGTTCTTCCTCCATTGTTCCATGCAGAAAACAAGCTTGCTCCATCCTCAGTATGACACCCCTCCAAAGATTTATTATCAAATAGTTGTTTCAAAAATATAAGCATGGCTATCATGGCACCTCTTCACTGTCTCTACTCCTCGCTAAACATGGCCAGCTCCCTGAGTTACTCCTCATAGGACCTCATGGTTTCCAGACCCTTCACTATTTTGGTTTCCCTCCTCAGGACACGCTCCAGCTCCGCAACATCCTTTTTGAATTGTGGCGCCCAGAACAGCACAAAGTATTCCAAGTGAGGACTGACCAAAGCACAATCAGAATCAGAAGAGACCACAAGGGCCATCCAGTCCAACCCCATTCTGCCATGCAGGAACTCTCAGTCAAAGCATCCCCATTGACAGATGGCCATCCAGTCTCTGCTTAAAGACCTCCAAGGAAGTTCGCCATGAGCTTTCGAAAAAGGCTGCAGCATCATGGATAGTGCGCCTCCATGCCTCCTGATGCAAGGCCAGGGCAGACCATTGTTGGTGATCCATTTGGCCTTCTTCATGTATGCTGGTGATATTAACACCTACTCTTCTGTTTAACTAGTTATGAACAGTCCTTACACTGAATGTGTGTTGAGTTCATTTTGTTGTTTTCCTAAAGCTCTGGATTTGTTTTGCTTTGGTTCATCCAGGTTGCAATTACTGAAGCACTTTACAGCTTTTTAGTGCAGGGACATCTTCATTAATGAAATGGATCGGTTTCTGGGCACGGCTTCTTTAACAGAGAATCTGGTACTGCATACAGAAATAACATGGAAAGAATAGGGAAAGGGGACACACAAAGGAGCAGTTCATGTTTCAGCAGACCTTTAAATGAAAACTAACAATACGCACATGTGAAAGGAAACCACCTGGTCAGATAAGACTTGGATAAGTAAACAAAACCCTTTTCAACTTGATACTCAGAACTGTCTTGGACTCAGAGGAAGGAAGAGTGAAGATCAGAAGAAGGAATATTAACAACCTAAAATACGCAGATGGCACAGTACTACAGCAGGAAGCAACAAAGACCTTGAGCAAATGCTGACGTAGGTCAAGGAAGAAAAGTGCTTTGTTCGGCTTAATGTTGAGCTTCGAGAAAATAAAACTAATGGCCAAGAATTCATCCTAGACCACCAGAAAATTGTAATAACCAGAGTTCCTATACCTTGGTTCAAATATTGATCAGAATGGAGGCTGCAGTCAAGAAATCAGAAGACTAGGATTGGGAACGGCTGCAATGAAAGAACTGGAAAAGATCATAAAATGCAAAAACATTGAACTCCAAGTCATTGTATTCCCCATCACCACGTACAGATGTAAGAGCTGGACTAACTCATTGGAGATGTGGTGCTAGAATCATAGAATCATAGAGTTGGAAGAGACCGCAAGGGCCATCCAGCCCAACCCCATTCTGCCATGCAGGAACTGTCAATCAAAGCATCCCAACAGATGGCCATCCAGCCTCTGCTTAAAGACCTCCAAGGAAGGAGACTCCACTGCACTCCAAGGAAGGAGTGTGTTCCGCTGTCGAACAGCCTTTACTCTCAGGAAGTTCCTCCTAATGTTTAGGTGGAATCTTTTCCTGCAGTTTGCATCCATTGGGTCTAGTTCCCTGGAGCAGCAGAAAACAAGCTTGCTCCCTCCTCAGTATGCCATCCCTTTAAGTATTTAAACAGAGCTATCCTGTCACCTCTTAACCTTCTCTTCTCCAGGTTAAACATCCCCAGCTCCCTAAGTCGTTCCTCGTAGGACATGGTTTCCAGACCCTTCATCATTTTAGTCGCCTTAAGCTATCATGGAGTTTTCTTGGCAACGTTTGTTCAGAAGAGGTTTGCCTTTGCCTTCCCTTGAGGCTGAGAGCATGTTTTGCCAAAGGTTTCATGACTAAACTGGGAATCCAATCCCAGTCTTGAGTCACAGTCCAATGCTTAAACCACTGCAGGTAACAACCTAATAATACCACAGAGCAATTATTATTATTATTAGAATGAAGTGACTAGTATATAGGCTCCAATGTGGAGGATTCATCTTTCACAAGAGTGGATCAAGAGGCTGCATAAGCATTTCTCTTTCTCCGTCTGCCTCTTTCTGCTCTATTATACTGTAACGTTGTGCTTTAAACTGTCACAAGTCATGGAACAAATAAAGCAGCAGATCTTCTGGTGTGATGACAGCTTCCACTGGAACTGGTCTGCCGAAAAAGTTCAGTGATGTTGATCTACAGCAGTAGTCTCCATTGAGGCTGAATACAGACAACAGATGGGATGCTTTCCTGTGGTGGGAGATGCAGGAATAACCCACAGCTGGAATCAGGGATGGTTGAATGTGCCTTTTTGCTCCTATAAAGCAGGGAGCGTTGCTTTCTAATGTTCTGTTGCAGCAACAGTTCCCAAAAGGTCTACTGTTGGATACCTCTGAGATTAGATTTCAACAAACCATGGACCTAGTGTTTCCAGGTCATCCAGTGGGTGTCAATCCTCATTTTATTTCATCAAGGTTGTTCTACGGCTATTCCTTGGGACTCAGTGTTGCAAGGAGCAATGTTGGTATGCAATATAGATAACATAAGAGCACACTCGTATTTCATTTCTGAGTGAATTTGGTGCTAGAGCAATACAGGATTGGAATCCTTCCTTCCTTCCTTCGTTCCTTCCTTCCTTCCTTCCTTCCTTCCTTCTCACCTTTCTGCTTCCATCTAAAGTGGCTGCTACACTGCAGAATTAATGCAGTTTGATGCCACTTTAACTGTCGTGGCTCCATGTTACAGAATCCTGGAACTGGTAGTTTGTTGTGGAACCAGAGCTCTCCAACAGAAGTGGCTAAATAGCTCACAAAACTACAAATCCCAGAATTCCCTAGCATTGAACCATGGGATTTAAAGCAGCGTCAAACTGCACGAAGTGCACTTTGCAGTAGGCGCAGCCTAAGGAGATTATCGCATATCTATTTGCACCCGCTGGGCACAAGCTTGAACAGGTGAAAACGGATCTTATCACACGCCTTTTTGCCCAACTCAGCTGCATCATGTACCCAATCCAGACTCCTTGCATGCTTTCCAAACCTACAATACTTTCCCATCCTTCAAAAAGTATGCCAGGAGTCCGGATCAGGTATGCGATGCAGTTGGGTTGGGCAAAAAAGGGTGCAATAAAATCCGTTTTCACCCATTCAAGCCCATGCCCAGCCTGTACTCCGATCGGGCAAAAATAGATATCCGCCAATCTCCTAAGATCAAATGAAAGGCTACTGTTGGATCCCATTGCTTCTACCAGACGTGGCACACTCTCCTTCAGCCCTTTATGCCCTCTAAAAGAGTGTATGGGGGCCTGAATAAACCTCTAGCACAACTATATGTAACATGGAGGGCTGAAGTGGAAAGGCAGGGGAAGTCCTAATTCTGTACCCATTAGATATTGATGTTTGTTGTTGGATACGATTCTTGGAGTCTATTGAATCATATTCAATGCATCAAAGTCCCACGGATGTTCACTGGATTTATGGATGTTGGCTGGCTTGTTAAACCAAATCTTTTTACTTAAATCCCCATTACATAATGATATTTTTATGATCCTGTACTGGCTTTGTATTTTCCTTTGGTGTTTTGTTTTTTTGTTTTTAAATTAATGCCCATATTTTTAGGTTTTCCTCATTATTTGCCTGTTCTAGACTGCCAAAATAAAGCTGCTTGGGGTCTCTTTGGAGGTATGCTGTTTAAATGATGCATGCGTCCTAAGAACCCGGAAGCTGCACCAAAGCTGCCCTCCAGTGCTTAGGAATGGAGTGTGGCTTTGGCGCGATCTCCGGACTCTTAGGACCCAGGCATCATTTAAACAGCATACCCCCAAAGAGACCCGAAGCAGCTTTATTTTGGCAGTCTGGAACAGGCCATCGAATCAGATCATTTCTGTAGTGCAGATGCACTGTTCCGGTAGATATTCCTTTTGAGTAGGTATGTAGTAGTCACAGTAGCAGCAGCAGTAGTAATTTATTAATGCTTAGACCATAGGCTATTTGCATACATAAAAGCACAGTGATATGTACTGGTACAGGATAGTGTATGTCTGATGAGATAATAAAATACATTGGCGCGTTACAGATGCGCCGAAGGGGAGTATTAGGGTTAGGAAGGGGCGTATTAGGGTTGAGAAGGGGCGTCCCTTCTGGACGCCCCTCAAACCTAGTATGGACTGGGTCCGTACAAAATGGCGGTGCCCGTCTACACGGGGGGTGCCATTTTGACGTTGCGGATGCATAGCGTCCGGATGTTGCGCGGCGGAAGTGACACTGTGAGTGCGTGACTAGTGCCTCACGGCACCACTTCCGGGTTGCAGGAAGAAGCGCCATTTCGCGCTTCTTTCTTGCTGCACCCGGGAACCATGCAGTTTGGCCACCACGGTTCCTGGATGCAGCAAACGGCGGTGGTGACGCCCTTCTTGGGCGCTCTGTAACGCGCCATTGTTTGGTAAAATCTGTTGCTGTTGCTTTTCCCCCATTTCAGGTTGTTTTTCCTAGGTACTTTTTTATTATCCTATTGATTTAATGGTTTCAGGTATGTGTGTGATCTTATGTTTCAGATAGTTTTAAACATTTCTGTGCTGATTGATGCTCTTTTTGATAGCTTTTGGTTCATTATTGAAGCATTTTTTTTTTCTATTGGTAGAATTAAAAATATAGCTGTGTTAGTCTGTAGAATCAGTATGTAGAGAGATCTTGTAGCACCTTTGAGATTCATTGAAAGAAAGAAGTTGGTAGCATAAGTTTTCATAGACTTTGGTCTACTTCTTCAGATGCATTCAGGGACGTAGCTAGGATTTTAGGAAGGGGGGGTCCAGACTAAGTGCCACCATTATAATGGGGCTTGGGTGCGGTGGCGCAGCAGCATGCACCATTCATTTTTCTAATGGAAGAGGAGCCAAGAACCCCCCCTTGGCTACATCCCTGATGCATTTTATATGCATCTCGGATGTAATGCATCTGAGGAAGTCGACTGAAGTCTACAAAAGCCTATGCTACCAATTTCTTTCTTTCAGTTAGTCTCAAAGCTGCGACAAGATCTCTTGATGTACCTTTTCTATTGGCGCTTTTCTTTTAATGTGCAAATGGCTTTCTTTTATGGACTCAGCCTTGGGAAAGGGGTTTTTTCTTACTGGGTAGTTTATCAATATTTCAAAATAAAATCAATATTGCTAAAATTGCTAGACTGCACAAAATTCAAACAACAAACAAACAAACATCCAGTCCCTGTGCTGGTATCTGTTGCAGACTGCCCAAATAAAGCTGCTTGGGGTCTCTTTGGAGGCATGCTATTTAAATGACGCATGGGTCCTAAGAGTCCAGAGGTCACCCCAAAGCCACACTCCATTCCTAAGCACTGGAGCGCAGCTTTGGTGCAGCTTCCGGATTCTTAGGATGCATGCATCATTTAAATAGCATACCTCCAAAGAGACCCAAAGCAGCTTTATTTTGGCAGTCTGGAACAGGCCTTTGAGACTAAAACTAAATGGTCTAGGTCTGAAAGAGGAAATGCACTGAAAGTATTTCATTGCTCAAAGAGAAATCAGCACTGTTCTTGTTTTGTCCCCCACCAAAGAAAATGACATTATTGGGTTGCAACTCTTTTAACTGAGACTCTGCAAACAATTACAGAATCATTTTTATCTGTGAGATGGAAGCGGATGCGTATAGAAGGCAGCCACAGTCGGAGTTACGACTACTGTATATTGGACCGAGACCTTCTTTGCAGATCCACCCTGAAACGTGTTTTTCCGCCTAGCACCAGTCTTTTGCATGCTAAAAAATGGTGAAAGAAATGAGGATGAAACAATCTGTCTTTAAAAATACAGCTGCTGTATTGCATTGCAGTGCATTGTAATTCTTATTTTAAGCTTCACTATACCAATGGCATTTTGGTGCAACTCCAGCGCTTGCCTTCCTAAGCAGCTTTGCAGACATTCATAGCTGCGGAAGAATGGTTTTTGGTCATAAAAGGAGAAAATGCTAACATCAGGATGTTTGAGGATTATATATATATATATATATATATATATATATATATAATTAAATGTCACCAGACTGATCCAAATTGCTGAGATGGATGCCGTTCCCAATTACATTTGACTTCCTTTCCCTGCTGCAGCTGACAAGCAAAGCAAACAAGGCACGGCTTATTTCCCTGGGTACCAGAACCGACACCAGTGAGGTTTCGCATCCTGTGCCGTCATGCCAAAAGGTCACCGGATGAGTCACTTAGGACCCCGGAGAACTCTGGTTTTGTGCAGCAGCAAAATCTGGCGCACACTGAGCATGTGCGAAGCGGGGATGCTCTCTCTTCGGCTCAGTTAGTTACTGATATAAACAGCTGGAGATATTCAAGTGCTGGGCTTAGAGACCAGCAGAGCTGCAAGAGGAGGGATGCAGGAGGATTATGGCTTCTGTGCATTAAAATCTGGGTGGCGGAGGAAGGATTAGCAGAGCAGGGCACCAGGAGATGGACTGATCTGCTTTTCAAAGCTGCATTACGGTTATTTGGTCCTATTTCACTGGATTTGCCGAGAACTTTGTCTCTCTCTGGAATTGAAGGGTTTTTTGTTTTTGGTGTATGTGTTTCCTTTTTAAGGTGAGTGTTGCTTTCCTTCTTCAAAGCATTTGCGGATATCCCTCCCTCACAGCCTGAATCACAACTAGACAACTTTTTTTTTGCGTGTGCGATTCGTCCACTGCAGATGAACTGTTAAGAATTGTGTATATTAATAATACAGGCATCTTGCGGGGTTGGAAAAATAATGCATGCCAGTTCGAGCGTGCGAGACGTAGCAGCGCACTGTGAAGATTGTGCTGCGGGCTGAAACACCCCTCATATAGCGGTTGAGAATGTGCTTGGCTGAAAACCAAGCTGTATGTGGGTTTTGTGTGTATCTGTGTGTGTGAGAGAGAGTGAGAGAAACCAGGATTGCCATCTGTGTGCGCTTTCAAGGCGGCAGGTAAAGTCCAGTGTTGTTGTTTGGTTAAAAGCAATGCTCAGCACACACATATGTTTCCTGGTACTTTCTCAATAGCATCTCATCCATTTTGGTTTCTTGGTGGCTGTTGCAGCCCTTCGGTGTTTTCCAAGCCTTTGAGGACTGGGCCTCTTAAAATATATATTTGGAATGATGTTCTTGCTTGATGTTCTCTCCAAAATTAATGTTATGCAGAGCATCTTCTCTCCTTAGCGGGAAAAAAACCACCCTTATTTCTCTGTACCATCTCTTAATCATATTGGTTTACAGAACAGATGACAGAGAAAGCATCTTGACCTCTGGTTCAGGGAAATCCAACATGAGAGACATGTTTCCCAATGAGATTTAAGGGGGGAGTCTCAATCTGTGGGTTTCGTGCAATTTATTATTTACGAACCTTCACTGTCCCTCCTTTAAAAAATAAACGGATACCTTTTTGCACATATTTAGGTGTCACAATGGAACTTTGCTCCTCTATAGGATTCTTTGTTTAGATCTCAGAAGTGTGTGTGTGTGTGGTGGTGGTTTTTGTGTTATGATCTGGTGATTGTGTCACTGGCCTATTGGGAGAAATGGGTTGACTGCATGGTTCTGGAAAATGGAGATACATGTCCATCTCAGTGCATTCCACAAAGACTTTTGGAAGGAAAGAAAGGCTTGTTACAGACTGACAAAACAAAGCTGTTTTGGGTCTCTTTGGAGGTATGCTATTTAAATGATGCCTGGGTCCTAAGAGTCCGGAGGTTGCACCAAAGCCACACTCCATTCCTAAGCACTGGAGGGCAGCTTTGGTGCAGCTTCCGGACTCTTAGGACCCATGCATCATTTAAACAGCATACCTCCAAAGAGACCCGAAGCAGCTTCATTTTGGCAGTCTGGAACAGGCCTTTGTGGAAGTCCCCAGTTACTTCTGCTGAGGGGCATTCCCCCTCTGGACTTCAACTATCTTTATTTTCCCTAGAGTAACATTTACAGCGGTGGTCTTGAACCAATTCCAGAAGTGTTTCCTTCAACAAACTAATCTTGACTTAAACCTGGGCCAGGCAAAAGAGATGCTAACCTCGGATTTTAACAGATGGCAGCTATGGTAGAATTTGAAGTGCTAGCTAAAAATCCTCTTCCGTAACTACTAGCTAAAAAATATAGTTGTACTGGCCATGTAGTTTGTCATAGAGACTGGGAGAGAGTCAGGATACTTAAAGGGCGGAGGAAGAAAATATTGCCTTCTTGCCTTTCCCCCTGTATCTGTCCATGGCTGCTGCTCCCCATTTTGCCTCTGTATATGCCGTCATGGCATGGCATGCACAATATCCTGCCTTCTGTCACATTCTTTGGCACCCTAACCCTTTAATGTGTCCCCACCATTGCTTCCGCCTTCTCTCCTGTGATGTTCTAAGAGGCCACATGTGAGGCCTCTTTGTCCTTTCCCATCTGTTTTGTCTCTTATAAACCTTGATTTGTTGCAAATATCTTCCCAACTAGGCCTCTCCTTTTAAAACAATCATCATTGCACACTAGCTACTGGATTGCCAGATTGAAGTAGTACATTGCAACCTGGACAGGGGCACAAAAAGAGACATCATCGTAGAACATGTAAAGGATTGATGGTTACTGATAGTAAATTCAGACCACTGGTTTGCATGGAAAATAGGTCTATCGATACCTATTTTCCCATGAAGTCTTTAGGACAAGGAAGCATGAGAAATGTCTTTTCGCCCAACAACTACATTCAGTTTTGGAAGAGGTCTTAAATGCTACATTCTAGAGTGGTGCCACCATGGCATTATATTGTTGCTGCTGTTGTTGTTGTGTGTTGTGTGCCTTTCTTGGCAAGATTTGCTCAGAGGAGGTGCTAAGTTAATTTATTATTTATTATTAGTTATTTATTTGATTTATATCCCACTTTTCTCCTTGTGTAGGACCCAGGATAGCCTTGACGCAATTGTTGTCTGTAACTATACCTTAGGAAAGGCATTTCAGTTTTTAGACATGGAAGACAATGTCTGCACAAAAGCTAGGACACCTTCTGATGATGGTGTTGTAGGTGTGCGGCTTTTTGAGGAACTCAGGCGGTTTACAGGCCGCGGCCTATTCCCGCCCCTTTCCCCGCCGGATCGGGGCCTCAGCTGCTACAGCAGCAGCCTCTGAGGCCCCGATCCGCTGCTTTCCAGGTCACGGTGAAGCAGTAAAAGGCCACTTCCTCGTGGCCTGGAAAGGGGTGTCCTTGGGGCTTCAAGCCCCAAGGATACCCAACGGCGGCGGGGACAAACATAAAGGGGCCACTTGGTCCCTTTCTGCTTTGCGTCACTGGCGCAGCCATCTAAAGCTGCGCCCAGCGACGCAAAGGTGTAAGGAGCTCCGAAACAGAGCTCCTTCCAGCACTGCGGAAAGGGTGCCCCAGATGCCCTTGCATGGCGCCAGTATACCACTTCTGTGCTGCTCCGTTTGGAGGCGGCGTGGTCGTGATGTACCAATGGCACTGCCCATGTGTATAGGGCGCCACCATTTTGTACGTGCTCGGCACTTAGGGCGTCCGGAAGGGACGCCCTTTCCTAACCCTAGTATGTGCCGAGCACGTACTTTATGCGCGTCTATAACGGGCCTCAGAATGGGATGAGCTGCCTCCTGCTATACAGAGTGTCTGTACCCAAAAGTAATATGGCACTGGCTGGTATTTGCTGTTGATAGTTGCCAATTAGTTTCAAGGAAACATTTGATGGACCACTGTAGACATTAGGATGGAGGAACCATTGGATCTTTGGTATGACTGAACAGCATTCTGATTAGATGTATGTATGTATATATGTATGTATGTATGTATGTATGTATTTATTTATGGTATTTATACCCTGCACATCAGCCCAAAAGTAGTTCACAAATGAGTGTATTGTAGATAAACAGTTGCTGAGTACAAACAACAAGGTACTTGTTTTTATATAGTTCAACAGAATTTTTCCTGTGCTCATGTTTTATTAAATCCTGTAGAGTTGTATTTTCAATATATAAAGGTTAGGCAAACTTCAAGATTGTGGGGTCTACTATGTTTGTGTGAGTATATATGTATGTATGCATGCACACATATTACTACTACAACCTCCAGCACTTAGAATGAACACTAGTGGCCTAACTCCAGTTTTTAGTCCCAACTAAAATTAGACTCATCGAATCAAGTGACGAATTGTAACTCGGTACTTATGTAAACCCCATTAATTCACCGTTTACTCTAGGTCAGATTGATGGTTGGAATAGAGCCCTGAGAACACTGAATTATTCATTGCTGAATTCCTGATATTAGTGGGCCTTTTAATCTATACAATCACAGTGCTATGATTGCATTTTAATTCCCATGGCCGTACCCTATGGAATTAATAGGTTTGTGGTTTGGTGGATGTGCTAGAGTTCTCCAGCTGAGAGTTCGAAGTGCTCCTCTCTAAACTGCATATCCTTTCCTCTTATAGGATGTTGCCATGACAGTTAAAGTGGAATCATGGTGCTGTAATTGCCTGGTGTGAAGGGCCCTCAATAATTATTGTATTGAATAGCCCTGATAGTCCTTCGGCACAAAACAAAACAAAACACCCCTGTGGCCTGGAAGCACTCAAACGCATGCTGACAGGGTGGAGACCATTCAAGATTTGATGCTGGATTCTAACAACCTGAATATTTTACAAACAGCAGTGCAGGGTTTATGTCAATAGTGAGATTGTAGAGGTTTAGCAGCATTAAGGTCCAGAATTCCAGTTTAACTAAGGCCTGATACAGACAGCCAAAATAAAGCTACTTCGAGTCACTTTGGAGGTATGGTGTTTCAATGATACATGCGTCCTAAGAGTCCAGAAGCCGCACCAAAGCCGCGCTTCAGTCCTAAGGACTGGAGTGCAGCTTCGGTGCAGCTTCCGGACTCTTAGGACGCATGCATCATGTAAACACCATGCCTCCAAAGTGACTCGAAGCAGCTTTATTTTGGCTGCCTGTATAGGGCCTAAGAGGATATTGATGCGTGTATGGATTGGGGAGGGAATGAACTCCACACATAGATTGTTCACGGTTTATTGCAGCTTTCTGTTCTTTCATTGCATCCTTTTGCAATGTGATCATTAGGCAGTTTCATCCAGATTGTTTTCGTGTGTTGTTTTAATGATGCTGTACATGCTCCATTGTGCGTTGTGCATTTTATATAGTGTGTGTATGTATGTATGTATATATGTGTATGTGTGTGTGTGTGTATAGAGAGAGACTTCTTAGTATTGCACTGCAGTGTTATCACTGCGTATATGTCTATAATGTGTGTAGTTACATTCAGGTGAGGAAGAATAAAACAACTGAAAGTCATGCGCTCATATAGGTGCATACAGAATTTAGCCCAGGAAGAAAGCTGGAGATTACTTTAGCACTGCTCTAGGATCTTTTAATTTGCCAGTCAGATGATGCCAACTGGTACTTTAGTTGGGTCAACATGTACTCGACTAAAACAATATCCGTTCAACGAGGGGCTTCCCCAGATTAAGTGCTGATTCTTTTATATGTTTACACTATCATAGTTCATAGGCTTCCTGCATCAAGGGGGCAAAAATACCCCCAAATGAACCCAACAACAGACATTTCACTGGATCAACATTTGGCCATTTTTTGATCTCAAGAATAGGGTTAGGGCTCGAAATTGCTGCCGGCACTGGTTTTTGTTAGTTAGGGCATGACCAGCATGGCATGCTCTGAAATCTGTGATGTATTCATCTTGTTGAAAATAAGCAGGTCTGGGTTGGGCCAGTGCCTGGATGGGGGTCACAATGGAACCCTTTGTATAACAACATGAAACCCTTTGTATAGAGTGGAAGAAGGTGTTCTATACATGGACTGAGTAAAACAAGATGCATAGTGACTTAAGGAGCTGGGTATGTTTAGCCTGGAGAAGAGAAGGTTAAGAGGTGATATGATAGCCCTGTTTAAATATTTGAAGGGGATGCCATATTGAGGAGGGAGCAAGCTTGTTTTATGCTGCTCCAGGGAATAGGACCCGGAGCAATGGATTCTAACTACAGTACAGGGAAAGGGATTCCACCTCAACATTAGGAAGAACACCCTGATGGTAAGAATTGTTCAACATACTCCTTTGGAGAGTAGAGTAGTCTCCTTCTTTGGAGTTTTTGAAACAGATGCTGGATGGCCATCTGCTGGGGATGCTTTGATTAGGAGTTCCTGCATGGCAGAATGGGGTTGGACAGGATTGCCCTTGTGGTCTCTTCCAACTCTATGATGCTATAGGAGGGCTTAAAACACCAAAGTTGCAGGGGCAGACACTGTCTGTTGTTACTTGCCATGACATTACCCCTAGTAACAAGGCAGGATATCTTTGAATACCAGTTACAAGAGTATGTGCAAGGCAAGGATGATGCTGTTGCTTCCCTGCAGGGACATAGCCAGGATTTTAGGAAGGGGGGGGGGGGTCCAGACTAAGTGCCACCATTATATTGGGGCTTGGGTGCGGTGGCGCAGCAGCACGCATCATTCATTTTTCTAAGGGAAGGGGGGGAATCCGGACCCCAAGAACCCCTCCCTTGGCTACGTCCCTGTTCCCTGTCCTGCATGTGTGTTTCCTAAACATTAGGATATCGTGTTAAAGATGTGCATTGAGAGGCTTCTGGAGATAGGCTAATCTATTCATTCCAGATAAATAAACATAGCCGTGACCCCCAAACTCAGATGTCTGTGAGCACTGTCTTTCTAGTTTGCCTTTGCCTTCATGCACATTGATCTAGCTATTATATTAACTTGGACTTTTCCTTCCCATATAAAGCTGCTGAGGGCAAAATGAATATCTATACCTAAGGGACAGGCTAGAAGCCAGAATCTATTTTGGTTAGGTCTTTCAGTTGTTTCCAAGCCCACAAACATTTGTCTTGAAAGAGTGCTGACAAAGTGTAAAAGCAATATTAAATGGATCCATAGAACTGTTATCCCTTATACCAGTGGTTCTCAACCTTCCTAATGCTGTGACCCTTTAATGCGGTTCCTCATGTTGTGGTGACCCCCAACCATAAAATCATTTCCATTGCGACATGCAAATATGTGTTTTCCAATGGTCTTAGGTGACTCCTGTAAAAGGTTTGTTCGACCCCCAAAGGGGTCCCGACCCCCAGGTTGGGAACCGCTGTCTTATACCAATATATTGTCAATATGTTTTAGTAGACTCTTACCTAAAACTTTTACTTTAAGGGCATGGAGTACAATATTAGTAGATATTCTAATTCTGTGCAATAGATATTCTTAAGGTGGGGCCTGCAACAAAATGATGCACTGTATCGTAATAGTCTATCCTATGATCCTAAGAACTGATGCCTCTTCAGTCCTTAACAGAAGTGGTATAAATGCATGGCCACTGACAACCTGCAATAGGGATTACTATGCTGGGAAAGACACAAAGGTATACCAATGCAACAGATTCTATCCCCTGTCCTCTTTCCCGAATCTAATTACAATGGATTATGCCAAATAATCCCTGGATGTTAAATGTCAGGGACGACAGAAGAGCCTTCTTGTGCCTGATAGCATCCTGGTGGAGGGCAAGGCTGTGTGGCAGGACCCTGAAGAGAAGAACTTGTAGAATCATAGAGTTGGAAGATACCCCAAGAAGGGCCATCCAGTCCAACCCCATTCTGCCATGCAGGAACTCTCAGTCAAAGCACCCCCAACAGATGGCCATCCAGCCTCTGTTTAAAGACATCCAAAGGAGGAGACACCATACACTCTGAAGAAGTGTGTTCCACTGTCAAACAGCTCTTAATGTCAGGAAATTCTTCCTAATGTTGAGGTGGAATCCCGTAGTTTGAATCCATTGCTCCGGGTTCTGTTCTCTGGAGCAAAAGAAAACAAACTTGCCTCATCCTCAACATGACATCCCTTCAAATATTTAAACAGGGCTATCATATCACCTCTTTGCCAGGCTAAACATGCCCAGCTCCCTAAGTCTCTCCTCATAAGGCATGGTTTCCAGACCATCACCATTACAGTTGCCTTTATCTGGACACGCTCCAACTTCTCAACATCCTTATTGAATTGTGGTGACCAAAACTGGGCACAACATTCCAGGTGAGGCCTGACCAAAGCAGAATAGAGTAGTTCGCACACTATAGCTCCTTGGGTTTTCCTGAGGTTAGCCAGTTGTTGTCATTTCTATGTGCCTTCATTGTACCTCTGGAGGGAGAGGAGCTATTCAAACCAATTCCTTGGATCTGCACTAGGGCTGTTGCAAGGTTGTCATTGTTTTAATGGATGCATGGCTTTCTGAGGTAGTCCTGTGGTAGGAGGGCGACTAAAATGGTGAAGGGTCTGGAAACCATGTCCTATGAGGAATGACTTAGGGAGCTGGGGATGTTTAGCCTGGAGAAAAGAAGGTTAAGAGGTGATATGATAGCCCTGTTTAAATATTTTAAGGGATGCCATATTGAGGAGGGAGCAAGCTTGTTTTCTGCTGCTCCAGAGAACAGGACCCGGAGCAATGGATGCAAGCTCCAGGGAAAGAGATTCCAACTCAACATTAGGGGAAACCTCCTGACAGTAAGGGCTGTTCTACAGTGGAGCTCACTCCCTTGGAGAGTGGTAGAGTCTCCCTCCTTGGAGGTCTTTAAGCAGAGGCCATCTGTCAGGTATGCTTTGGTTGGTGTGACCCCTGCCTCAAGCTTATGACCGCCCATGTTTGCTGTTTCTGGATGAAGTTAGGTCAGCAAGCAAGTCAGATGCTAATAGTATACAAATCATGTGTCAGTTTGAGTCAGAGCATCATTTATTGCCGAGCTGAGACCAAGTCAAGTCATTGAAGCGAGGCCGAGTCAGTCAACTTGAGGCTACACCATTGGTCTTGGCTCCTGTCATGTGGCCACTTTGCTCCGGGGAGAAAGCAGGTTGAGCAACTGAGCAGCCATGTGAGAAGTGCCATGGCAAAGGCTGGCTACCTGGGCCTGCATGTCGATGTTCAGCTAATATGGGCTAGCACTGGTGGAATTTGCAAAAAGCCAGTGTGGCATCATGGTTTGAATTTTGAACTAGTACTCTGGCAGATCAGGGTTTGAATCCTTGTTCAGCTATCTAAGTCCACTGCTGGGACGTAGCTAGGATTTTAGGAAGGGGAGGTTCCAGACTAAGTGCCACCATTATAATGGGGATTGGGTCCGGCGGCGTAGCACCACACACCATTCATTTTTCTAATGGAAAGGGGGGTCCTGACCCCAAGAACCCCCCCTTGGCTACGTCCCTGTCCACTGGTTAGCCTTGGGCAAGTCATTCTCTCTCAATCACAGAGGAAGGCAAAGGTGCTCACCTCCCCCCCTCAAGAAATTCTGCCACGGAAACCCCATGAGAGGTTCACCTTAGGATCACCATAAGTCAGAGACAACTTGAACACAACAACAACCATCTTCATTAAAGAAAAGTTAGCTGTGAAGAGGGAGGGAGAGTGAACTATGAACAATGAATGGATGTTGTTTCCCCCATCACCCCCCCCCATTTGAAACATGAGATGGCCTGTTGAAATCTAACTTCACTACCAAGTATTTCCACTACCAGGTGGAAATACTGACAATGAAGAGTGGCCATTAAATATGAATGGTTTAAGTCACATCTGTGAAACAGACAATCCTGTTCTTCACATAAGCCTTAACTCCTTAACACAGAGATCCGGAGACCCCCGGGGTTTTTTGCATTTGCCCCGCTTTATCCCAACTGAAATCGATCTAATAAGGATCGGAATCGATTTCAAGTGGGAACGAGGGTCATATACCTCTATCTACAATTTGGTGTAAATTGTAGTGGGAATGAACCGCTGGAAACCCTAACTCAGATCTCTCCTGCCAAATGCTAGAGCCTGTTATCTATTTGTTTCACATAGGTCAAGATGCAAGGGCATGCTTTGGTATCCTGCAGGAGCAAAATCAGGACACTAGGGCCACAACAAACTACAGTTCCCAGAATTCCATATCATTGAGCCAGTGCAGTTAAACTGGTGCCAAACCAGATTATTTTTGTAGTGTGAATGCAGCCTTAGTTTTGCCATTTTTCTCATCCCCCTTTTCATCCGCATATATATATATATGCATCAAACAAAACAACAGCATTAAGCAACAAGTCTAAATGTCATGATATTCATGTTCAGATTAGGAAGGCAAAATGTAGCCTGTGTTGACCTGAATTTCCATGCTGTGCAACATATTGGATGAAACCCAGCACAGAAGATAAAATGTCTGTCATTCATGACTGCATATCATCTCCTTGGTATTATCATCTTTTGCGGCCGCATAAGTGCTTATGTGTGGAAAGGAGAGGGAGTCTGCTGTACAGTGTTTATTATTTAGCTCTCGAAACTGAAAAGTGCAATGGCTGCTTTTAATGACCCCAGTGTATCAGCCAAACATGTTATCATGAGTGGTCAATAAAAGTAGTGGCTAGTGGCTGCCAAGTGAGGTGGTCAGTGGCAGTTTTAAATCTGCTCCAATGCAGTTGTGACCCAAAGCAGAAAGATGTTTGGGATAGTGGTGAGGAGATGCACAACAGTACAGGTGTATTTAAAAGAAGATTTAGGCCTGTTACAGACTGCCAAAACAAAGCTGCTTTGGGTCTCTTTGGAGGTATGCTGTTTAAATGATGCCTGGGTCCTAAGAGTCCAGAGGTCGCCCCAAAGCCACACTCCGTTCCTAAGCACTAGAGTGCAGCTTTGGTGCAGCTTCCGGATTCTTAGGATGCATGCATCATTTAAACATCATGCCTCCAAAGAGACCCAAAGCAGCTTTATTTTGGCAGTCTGGAACAGGCCATAGCCTTTTGGTGCTTTAAAGCTGGTGCGAAGGATGACATAGGGTAGCATAACGATATCTATACTGCTGAAGAATGTTGTTGATGGTGTTAACAACTGCAGTTTCAAGACTTTGACGAGTTTTAGTAAGCAATTCTGTTAATTAAATAATTGTAAACCTGTTCCTTGAAACAACAGATAGGTGTTTATTGGTGTGAAAGGACATGAAATGAATGAAAGATCCTATTCACAATGGAAATACAGGAGCATGCAATTCAACCTGCCTTGGATCCCATTTTGGGAGAAAGGTGGTATACGAGTGCAATAAATACATAGGAATAAATTTGTTGCTGTTTTGTATGCCTTCCAGTGTTGAGCGTTCTTCAAGGTTCTGCAACAGGACAGACACTCAACAACTTTGAACATATTGTGTGTTGGTTGTAGTTACCTCTGTGTAGAATGTGAACCACAATGGGAATAGCAGCAACCATCACAAGTGCATGCTATTCTGGCTCTAGTGGAATGTTGTTGCTGCTGTTGCTGTTGTGCGCCTTCAAGGCATTTCCAACTTACTAAGGCCACAAGGGATGCGGCGACTTAGTGGTTAAGATGCCAGTTCTGACCATCAGAAGATTGGAAAGTGGGCAGTTTGAGGCCCAAGTGCTGCATGAAGGCATGAGCTCCTGTCACTAGTCCCAGCTTTTGCCAACCTAGCAGTTTGAAAGCATGCAAATGCAAGCAGATAAATAAGTACCGCTCGGGAGGGAAGGTAACAGTGTTTGGTGCAGTCATGCTGGCCACTTGAACACCAGAGTTGTCTTTGGAAAATGTTGGCTCTTCTGCTGCTCTAGAGACTAGGACCTGGAGCAATGGATGCAAGCTCCAGGAAAAGAGAATCCACCTCAACATTAGGAAGAATAAGGGCTGTTCGACAATGGAACACACTCCTTCCTCGGAGTCTCCTTTCTTTGAGGTCTTTAAACAGAGGCTGGATGGCCATCTGTCAGGGATGCTTTGGTTGAGATTTCCTGCATGGCAGAATGGGGTTGGACTGGATGACCCTTGCGGTCTCTTCCAACTCTGTGATTCTAATGGAGGTGAGCACTGCCCCCTACAGACATTCATGTCAAGGGACTATCTTTACCTTTACCTTTTAAAGCCATATCAAGGGGTTTGGGGGGGGGCAAAATGTGTTCAGAGAGGCTTTGCCTTTGCTGTCCTCAGAGACTGAGAATGTGACTTACCCAAGGTCCTCAAAGTGAGTGACTGGTGGCAGCAGCAAACACGCCAAGGTACTCAGTGGGATGCATTTCAAACAGGTGCTCAGAAGATCAAGAGCAACTGGTGAGTTTCTTAAATCCTGGATAGGAGGGGTAAAACAATATTCTGGAGATGAACAGGTTGACTGTCATCCAGTCTGATCACAGCGAGGCAGCTGCATTTGGCCTGTTTCCTGACTCTTTAGTACAGGAGAATATTTGGAAGATCTGCTGTATGAGCAGAATTTGCCATTTCTGGTTCACCCTTGACTGTCTTTTCATTTTACAGACATGTTTTCACACACAGACACACACACAATAGCTTACAGAGACTTTGGAGGCAAGAAAGTAGCAATAGCAAGTATGAAGTCGAAGGCTTTCATAGCCGGCATTCATCATTTTTGGTGAGGTTTTTTGGGCTATGTGGCCATCTTCTAGAAGAGTTTCTTCCTTACGTTTCGCCAGCATCTTCAATGCCAGCCACAGATGCTGGCGAAACATCAATATGTGTATGTTTACATGTAACTTTTTCCAAACACACACATTTCTGCGTGCCGTTTTTGACCTAAGAATGGGGTTTTGGGATCATCCATCTCTATGCGCAGCAATGCACTTCATTGTGTTAAGGATGCAGGAGAATATAATTTGGTCCAAAATAAGTGCATTAAAAAAGAAGATTGATGTTGGATACGATACATGAAAAAAACAACGATGGCCTGTTCCAGACTGCCAAAATAAAGCTGCTTTGGGTCTCTTTGGAGGTATGCTATTTAAATGATGCATGGGTCCTAAGAGTCCGGAGGTTGCGCCAAAGCCACACTCCATTCCTAAGCACTGGAGCACAGCTTTGGTGCAGCTTCTGGACTCTTAGGATGCATGCATCATTTAAACAGCATGCCTCCAAAGAGACCCGAAGCAGCTTTATTTTGGCAGTCTGGAACAGGCCATAGAAAGGATGCTAAAGATTCATATATCTCTAACATACATTACATTCTCATCTACTGAAGCTTGTTAATATTCACGCAGCTTAGATGTTTCACTTATTCCACTTCTATGTCGTGTTTCATCTGGAATCAGAAACGGAGACAAAGGTTGCAAATGTTTCCTTCGGCATCCTGCAAGTTAAACCAGAAACAAAATGTTTTCTTTTCCCTGTGCCAAACTGCTTCCCCAGCAAAGACGCTCTTTGGAAACACAGAGAAGACTCTTGGCCAGGAGCCGTCTTTCATCCCTACTAAAAGGTTAAAGGTTACCTAAAGCATCAAAAGCGCCTTTCTCTTCTCAAGGACAATCCCTCCACTGTGCAAATCACCATAACAAAAAGGCCAGTGAGGCCCTAGAGCTGGCTAGAAATGCATGACAAGTGTTAGAAATCCTGAATCTCATGAAAGAGTGAAAGGTCTTTTTAACTAGAGTGTGTGGAAGCCTTAAACGTCTACCTATTCAAAAACACGTACATAATTATGTGGCCGTCTAAGGCAATGAATTATAAAACCCATCAAATGCACCTACACTAACTCTCTTGCCTTTGTGATGGACTGCTTTAGCCCGCCTCTGCATAAGAAACGTATCATGCTGAGGCCAGTGGTGCAGACTGTGAGGTTATTTCAGCCCATAATGGAGGGCGACTAAAATGGTGAAGGGTCTGGAAACCATGCCCTATAGGGAACGCCTTAGGGAGCTGGGTATGTTTAGCCTGGAGAAAAGAAGGTTAAGAGGTGATATGATAGCCCTGTTTAAATACTTGAAGGGATGTCATATTGAGGAGGGAGCAAGCTTGTTTTCTGCTGCTCCAGAGACTTGGATCCAGAGCAATGGATACAAGCTACAGGGGAAGAGATTCCACTTCAACGTTAGGAGGAACTTCCTGACAGTAAGGACTGTCCGACAGTGGAACAAACTCCCTTGGAGTATAGTGGTGTCTCCTTCCTTGGAGGTCTTTAAACAGAGGCTGGATGGCCAGCTGTCGGGTAGGATTTGATTTGGATTTACTGCATGGCAGGGGGTTGGACTGGATGGCCCTTGTGGTCTCTTGCAACTTTATGATTCTCTTCTGGCCTCCGCGTTCCCTTCCCGGCCTGGCATTGTCCCTTCCCCTGGTCTCCAACCCTATTCCCAGTCTTGTCTCCAACCTTCTCCTCCTTTTCTCTGTTCCCCCAGCCTTGCCTTGTTCCATTGCCATCCTCCTCCTCCTGCCTCCTCCTTCCTCTTCCTCCCTCCCTCTTGCGCAGCTCTGACCCTTCCTCATCACACTATCTCACCCTCGCACTCTCTCAGCCTCAGGTCACACTCTTTCAGCCTCCACCCCCCTCCCAAATTTCCAAGCTGGGCTTACATCAGATGATTGACGGGGGATTTTGAAGCACCGCCGCCGCCAGTGGGAACAACAATTGTGCCAAAAAAGGCGATCACACTGGATAAGGGGGGGGGGACCCCTTTCACAGTGGGAACAAGGGATCTTTTGAAATTGCTTTCCAAACCAGGGCAAGAGCGAATCAGGAAGCAATTCATCCTGCCAGTGGAAATGACTCCCCCCGCTTGTGTTTCTTCCACTGTTGCAATTGTGCAGAACATTGGCTGTCCAACTGCTGTTTTGCATCATCCACAATGGTCTGGAGGGGCATTACTCCGTTGTAACATGGAGGAAAATACTCGCTTAAAATTCTGCAATATACCCAGGAGATATTGAGATATTGAGGGAGAGGAGAGAGAGAAACCTCAGAAATATGATCAGAAAAAGCATGTCCCAAGAAATTTTTAGCTTGGTTCTATTTGCAGACATGGACGAGCAGAGCTTTCCCGCCTGCATCAGTTTTGCCTGTGTTTTAGGATAAGTTTATCTTCTTCAGAGAGTGGTGGCGTCTCCTTCTTTGGAGGCCTTTAAGCAGAGGCTGGATGGTCATCTGTCAAGGATGCTTTGATTGGGAGTTCCTGCATGGCAGAATGGGGTTGGACTGGATGGCTCTTGGGGTCTCTTCCAACTCTAGGATCCTATGATTCTATGACTCCATTCCATTCTGTGATTATTATTTTTAAGTACAGAAATTCTCATTTAAAATGTACACATTTCTCCATAAATATGCATTTTGATGCAAAAAAAAAAATGTGGGAACCCAGAATAACAGTGATGTCCTATTTTAAACTGAAGGGTGTGACATTGGAGCTGTCCTATATTCCAGTGTTTCTCCATTAAATCTTCCTTTTGAAGTAAGAAAAAGGAGAGGGAAGGCGGTCTATATATAACTGAGGATCAGTCGTTTACTCTCTCTTCCACCCTAATAAAATATTCTTATAGGATTATTACTTTACAAGTATTGAATGATTAACAATAGATGGAACAAAGGCCTGTTCCAGACTGCCAAAATAAAGCTGCTTCGGGTCTCTTTGGAGGTATGCTATTTAAATGATGCATGCATCCTAAGAGTCTGGAAGCTGCACCAAAGCTGCCCTCCAGTGCTTAGGAATGGAGTGTGGCTTTGGCGCGACCTCCGGACTCTTCGGACCCATGCATCATTTAAACAGCATACCTCCAAAGAGACCCGAAGCAGCTTTATTTTGGCACTCTGTAACAGGCCAAAGTTTAGCTAAGGATTGTGTCGTGCAAATAAATCCCTGTGAGCTGAAGTTCAAAATATTTTGCTTTCATGTTGCAGATTTGGGGACTTTAGTCTCTGAAATGTGACGGGCCACAAAGAAGAAGTGATCAGCATTGATAAATCGGATATCCCGAACCCTCAGAGCCTCCTGGATACAGAGGGTTATGGATATGTACTTGGAAACGATAGGAGAAGAAAATGTTTTTGAGGAAGGAAACGTTTCAAGATAATGAGATGTCGCTGTGGGAGGAACTATCAAGAAGCGTTGCTTTGGCTTCAAGGCCATTCTGAAGGTGTGAGGAACCCAAGGTAAAGGGTATGGCCAAACCTTTTTCTAGACCCCAGAAATTTCTTTGGAGGACCCAGTTTCTGCTCTTCTTCCTCACTGCCGCTTATCTGATGGCTGGCAGTCTTCTTCTCCTGCAGCGATCCCGCTTGGTTCTCCAACAAGGTTTTCGTGGGAACGCCGGAAACCAGGCCCTACCAGCCACAGATATTTTGTTACCTGCTGGAGATACAGATACTAGGCAAGTTCAAAATCCTCATTTGATCCCCAAACTCATAGTGAACATAGATATGCTCCATGGACCAATGCCGGACCAGAAGTATGGACCACGGTGGCTGATGTCCAGAAACTCCGAACTGAGACAATTACGAAGGAGATGGTTTCTTCGGTTTGTGAATGAGCAAGAGCCAGCGCATGGTGCGGGGGCCAAGGTGCTCAAACACACACAGGAGAACAAAGGTAAATGGCTTTATAAACCTCCACATCTAGGAAGGGAAATGAGCACAGATTTTGTATGTTTTCCCAAAGGTGAAATATTTATGTATCTCATTGAAATATGGGTAGGGATGTAGCCAAGGGGGGGGGTTATTGGGGTCCGGACTCCCCCTTCCATTAGAAAAATGAATGGTGCGTGCTGCTGCACCGCCGCACCCAAGCCCCATTATAATGGTGGCACTTAGTCTGGACCCCCCTTCCTAAAATCCTGGCTACGTCCCTGATATGGGTCTGTACAGACAGGACAAAATAAAGCTGCTTCGGGTCACTGTGGAAGTATGCTGTTTAAATTATGCATGCATCGTAAGAGTCCAGAAGCTGCACTGAAACAATGCTCCGGTCCTTAGGACTGGAGCGTGACTTTGGCATGGCTTGCAGCCTCTTAGGACTCATGCAGCATTTAAAGAGCATACATCCAAAGTGACCCGAAGCAGCTTTGTTTATTTTGGCTTGTCAGTTTGGGCCCCTATGTTAACCTGTGGAGTTTCTTATTCCAATGAATCAGAATGTATTTTTTCATCATGAGTCTAATACTCCATACTACAGAACTGAAGTGGTTAAGTTTTCCTTTTTGTGATAATACAGCGCACCTTTTTTCTTTACGTGGGGTATCCGTTCTGGACCTCCCCACGTAAAAAAAAAACAAAACTGCATATGCCCAAGCCCCATTGAAAGTAATGGGGCTTGTGCATGTGGTGGAGGCGTGACAACATGCGCACACCAAGGGCGCGTGCCCCATTAATCTAAATGGGACGTGCTACCCCTTGCGCCCCGTGCGGCTTTCAGCGTATGCTGAAAGCCGCGTATAGTGTGACCACGTATGACATGGGCATACTGTATATCTCAGGGTAACACAGACATCATTGTACTTATAGCTGTTCTTTGGTCTCTCTAATAAAGAGGTAGAGGTAAATGGTATTCCTAATAAATTGAAACATATATTATACATTTATTATCCATATTGAACTCAATAGGACACATGTGCAGTTAAAGAGTTCAAATGCCTGTACCATACTCCCAGGACACACAATGCTGTAGGACTTCTGCTACCACTACCTTGATTCCTTCGCTGGGCTCCTAATGTTTCCCGCTGCCAGTTGACTCACCCTATGCCATGCATACAAGGCCAGTGTGTCGTAGTGGTTTCAGTGTTGAACTATGACTCTGGAGATCAGGATTTGATTCCTGCTCTGCCATGAAACCTGCTGGGTGACCTTAGGCAGGTCACACGCTCTCAGCCTCAGGGCAAGGCAATGGCAAACTCACTCTGAACAAATCTTGCCAAGAGAAACCCTTAGGGTTACCATAAGTCAGAACTGACTTGAAGGAACACAACACACGTTCATGGTTTTACTCATCCTCCTCTCTTCTTCTTTCCACTCTGCTGTTATATCTACCACCCCTTCCTCACTTTTCCCACTTTGTGTTGTCAAACTGCTCATCCATCTACCTGAAATCACCTCATGCCTATCTCTTTTCCTCTCTCTCACCTTCTCTTCCTTCCTGTCCTCTCCTCCCTCATATCCTTGGAAATCTCCCTTGCTTCTTGTAACCTGATTAAATTGATGTGTGTTTTAGCTGATGTCTTTTTAACTTATGTGTTTGTTAATTGTTGTTGTTCCCCACCTCGATCAATGGTGAGAGGTGGGTAAGAAATCATCATCATCATCATCATCATCGTCATCATCGTCGTCATCGTCGTCATCGTCGTCATCGTCATCATCTACCCCTGATGCCACCTTCTCACTTCTACTCTCTCCCATGCCTTATCTTGAACCCTTACAATAAGCCCTTTCTTTAAACTGGACTTGGACCGGATGGCCCTTCATATAGATGACAGTCTTAGGTGAATCTGGGCTATTAGCCACACTAAAGAATCCTTGTCATTGGGGGACAGTCCCTTGCACTTCCAGCTAAAATCTGTGGCATCCCTGTAAACATGTTTGTTATCAGGAGCAGATTGGAAGAGAGGAAGCCCTTTTTAAAAATAGATCTCATTTGCCCAACGAAGCAATTACCAGTTTTGCGAAGGGGAAAAATAACCCTGAGGAACAGCGCCTGTGGAAAAACAAAGTAACCGGTATGGCATACACATTACTCCCCTCTTCTTAATGAGTTATTGTGGGTGTCTATTCACAGCTTGTGAACTGCCTAATTGCATGTTCACAAAATTGCCAGTGTTCACCTTTGCAGCAGAAACATACTATTCACCCTTGTTTCAACATCTTATTTGCAGAGTTCTGGCGTTTCTTCCTACATCGCTGAATCTCCCTCCCTCCCACTCTGCATTTTACAAAGAGACTTAGGCCTGTTCCAGACTGCCAAAATAAAGCTGCTTGGGGTCTCTTTGGAGGTATGCTGTTTAAATGATGCATGCATCCGAAGAATCCGGAAGCTGCACCAAAGCTGCGCTCCAGTGCTTAGGAATGGAGTGTGGCTTTGGCGCGACCTCCGGACACTTAGGACCCATGCGTCGTTTAAAGAGCATACCTCCAAAGAGACCCCAAGCAGCTTTATTTTGGCAGTCTGGAACAGGCCTCAGATCATAATGTTAAGCTAAAAATCTGAATCCCCCAAAATCTGCACGATTGGGAAGAATGCTGCAAAACGACCAAATATATTGTGGGATATGATTTTAAAGCCTGGTGCATTGGACTCTGGAGATTATGAGACGGGGAACATCCCATCTTTTCCCCGTTCGTGTCCTGTCCTTTCCATGCGATCACAGGAAGGACTTTCAGATGACATTGTGCTTATCCGGACATTGTCCCGTCCAGAAAGTGTGACTGACCATAACCCTGCAAAAGGCTTTCATTGTGCTTATTCTGTCATTGTCCCAATACAAAATGCTCATGTTCTGGCATTTTGTATTAACAGGAGTTGGCATTAATACAACTCTACTCCGATGACAGGATCAAAGCAACATCTCTGAAAAGCTTTTGCGCAATTGGGACAATGACAGGAGAAAGACAGGATAGCAATCCGCTTCGCTTCTGCCGCCGTCTTGTTCCTGGCCTGATAATCTCCCATCACTCTGGAGACCAGGGTTCAATTTCCGACTCAGCCATGAAACCCAGAGGGTGCCCTTGGGCAAGTCACATGCTGCCAGCCTCAGGAGAAGGCCATGGCAAAACCCCTCTAAACAAATCTTGCCAAGAAAAACCCATGATAGCTTTGCCTTAGGGTCACCACAATTCAGAAATGTGACTTGTGACCAAAAGTCAGGAAAGCCATTTCCTGCACAAGAGGAACATCTTTATCAATGACTTGGATGACAGAATTGGGGGCATACTTATCAAATTTGCAGATGACACCAAATTAGGGGGGCTAGCTAATACCCCAGAGGACAGGATCAAGATACAAAATGACCTGAATAGACTAGAAAACTGGGCCAGAGCTAACAAAATGAAATTCAACACGGAGAAATGTAAGGTTAGGGCGGAAAAATGAAATGCACAGATATAGGATGGGGACACTTGGCTGAACGAGACTATTTCAGGCTGTATCAATAGAAGTATAGTGTCTAGATCAAGAGAATTAATAGTGCCACTCTATTCTGTTCTGGTCAGGCCCCACCTGGAATATTGTGCCCAATTCTGGGCACCACAATTCAAAAAGGATGTTGAGAAACTGGAGCACGTCCAAAGGAGAGCGACTAAAATGGTGAAGGGTCTGGAAACCATGCCCTATGAGGAATGACTTGGGGAGCTTGGGATGTTTAGCCTGGAGAAGAGAAGGTTAAGAGGTGATATGATAGCCCTGTTTAAATATTTGAAGGGATGTCATATTGAGGAAGGAGCAAGCTTGTTTTCTGCTGCTCCAGAGACTAGGACCCGGAGCAATGGATGCAAGCTCCAAGAAAAGAGATTCCACCTCAACATTAGGAGGAACTTCCTGAGAGTAAGGGCTGTTCGACAGTGGAATGCACTCCTTCCTCGGAGTGTAGTGGAGTCTCCTTCCTTGGAGGTCTTTAAACAGAGGCTGGATGGCCATCTGTCAGGGATGCCTTGATTTAGAGTTCCTGCATGGCAGAATGGGGTTGGACTGGATGGCCCTTGCAGTCTCTTCCAATTCTATGATTCTATCATTCTAAGAAATCACTTTAATTTTCTTTGTGCCATTAATATTCTTAGAGGTACATACAAAAATTAGAGCAATTTCTTCCGGGGAAAAAAGCATCCATGGGTGTACATGTTCCATATGTGATGCAAAGTGGGTGAGGCAAAATGTAAACGGAGTGCAGAAACTGCAAACTGCAGAAAACCACAACTATGACCCAGCTCTGGATTTAATCTGAGACATCCTCTCCGTTCATTCAGATTGACAAGGGGTGAGATAAAACGCATGGAGAAATATATTGCAATGGGGAAAGTCTGCCATAGCACATAAAAAAGGCCAAAAAATCTGCAAAGAGGCCTTCCTTAGTGAAGAGAGGGGGAAAATCAGACTGACAAATTTTGGCTCAGCTCTTGTAGACTTTAGTCTTTGGGGAGAGAGGAGAAAGTGATAAAGAGAGCCTGAGGCTCCGTGTCTCTTGTTACGTTTTGTTCAGCCTTTAACAACAAGATGCTCCCATCTCTGCTGCAGCCAAATCCTTTCACTGGTCCTTGCTTATAGAACTGGATGCTACTGCTATCACCCGAGGAAAGAACCAGATACTCTTTATAAACTTGTGTGTGTATATATATATATATACTCTTGTAACAGTGTGTGCTATTCTCATATACTCAAGGTACTTATATCGGATGTTTCGATGACGATCCCAGAGAAAGGAAGATGAAAGGTGCCGTGTTTTATGACTTGAGGAAAATGACAATTGCTCACTGCCAGGAAGCTTGTGCCGAGAGGTAAATACAATGGTGTATTTTGTTTTCTTTGCTCTTTTCGCCTCCAATGTTCAAAATATGAATGAATGCATCCGTTTTGCAAGTATTTATACTTCTGATCCATAGAATTTCCCCATCAGATTGCAAACTTTTATAAAGTTAAATACATAGAGTGAAACTTATTTATTCCCGTACACAGCTTTCCCTAATATGTATATTTTTGTATCCAGCTTTCCTTCACACATTGACTTTTGTCTTACGTTTCAAGACTTCAGATGGAGTCAGGGACAATTCGTGTGGTTGCTATAAGTCAAAGTTGACAACAGTTTACAACATGTGGAAGATTTCACTAGTTTTCCGCTACCCCAGAGGTCAGAATAAACCCCAGTTTATTATACTGTCAAACCATCAATAAATTATTCCTGATGTTTATGTGAACTCTCTTTTCTTGTAATTTGGATCCTGTGGTCTTGCCTCTGGAGCAGCAGAAAACAAGCCCACCCCATCTTCTGCATGACTTAGTGGGCTTTACTTCTTTGGAAGAGATTAAAGAGCATGAATGGCCAACTTTCAGACAGGGACGTAGCCAAGGGGGGGGGGTTCATGGGGTCCGGACCCCCACTTCCATTAGAAAAATGAATGGTGTGTGCTGCTGTGCCGCCGCACCCAAGCCTCATTATAATGGTTGGACCTCCCCTTCCTAAAATCTTAGCTACATCCCTGTTTAAGAATTGCTTAAGTTGCATGTTCCTGCATGTTGCCCAGTTGGACTAAACGGACCTTGTTTTCCCTTCCAACTCTGTGATTCTATGTTCTATAAACTATTAGCTTTTACCAAGAGGCTGTTCAACAATTTGAGCAAGAATAATTCTGATTGGCCTTAATAAATCCATCTATATTGACCATACAATTCGAAGTTAACATTTCATGAAAATCGATAGCATTATGCCTTTGCCGGTCCCCCAGATTCCATAGGGAATGCTACCTCAGTGTTTGGAAGGAAAAGAACATAGAATCATAGAATCATAGAGTTGGAAGAGACCCCAAGGGCCATCCAGTCCAACCCCATTCTGCCATGCAGGAACTCACAATCAAAGCATCCCCGACCGATGGCCATCCAGCCTCTGTTTAAAGACCTCCAAGGAAGGAGACTCCACTACACTCCGAGGAAGGAGTGTGTTCCACTGTCGAACAGCCCTTACTGTCAGGAAGATTTGTAGCGGTTTTGCAATGTCCGGTTTATGTATGCATACACAGTTGTTGAGCATCTGCCGGGGCACGCAGCATTCATATTTTTAGTACAAAGCAATCAGCATAACTGCTCTCTGATACTAAATGTCCAGAGAGACGTTTGCACTGCAGAACTGGCTCTCCGGGGTCATTTGATTCCAAGGGCTGATTGCTTGCATGGCAATTTGGTGATGTATAGGGAGTGAAAATGAACTAGTAGATTGAAGGAAGCTAAAGGTGAGGTTAATCGTGAATGCCTTGTGTAAGACTTGTTAAGAAACATCAGAACAGTGCCAGATTCGTAATGCATTTTCTTCCACTTTGAACCGAAAAGACCTAGTAAAACTCCAAACTTGGAAATAGGCAGAGACAGGATTCAGATTGAGAATTCATGAATTAGAGCATAGAAAACAGGTTAAGAACCTTTGGGTAAAAATTAAAGGGAGTGGCAACAGTGACATTATTGTCTGCTATAATCCCCCTAAAGCAAGATCAAAGATTGGGTTGCTGTCTTCCTAGAACACATGACCTAACATTAAAAAGGGGGAGCTATAGTAGTAAGGAGAGAAAGCATTGTATAGTGGTCTGAGTAGACTTTGGAGACAAGGGTTTGAATCCCCTCTTGGCCATGGAAACCCACTAGTTGACCTTCGGCAGGTTACACTCTCTCAGCCTCAGAGGAAGGCAAAGGCAAACCCCTGCTAACAAATCTCTCCCCCCAGGGACGTAGCCAGGATTTTGGGAAGGGGGGGTCCAGACTAAGTACCACCATTATAAAGGGACTTGGGTGCGGCGGCATGGCGGCACACACCATTCATTTTATCTAACAGAAGGGGGGGTCTGGACCCCAAGGACCCCCCCCTGGCTACGTCCCTGCTTCCCCAAAAAAGTCCAGAAATAGACTTAAAGGGTCACCCTAAGTCAGTAATGACTTGAAGGCACACAAGAAGAACAAGAACAATGTGCTATTCAGTGATGGCGAACCTATGGCATGTGTGCCAGAGGTGGCACTCAGAGCCCTCTCTGTGGGCACATGTGCCATCACCCCAGCACAGAGTTTGCCAGGGTTTGTTACTAGAAAGCCAGAGGGATAGTGCACTTTGCAGTAAATAAGTGGGCTTTGGGTTGCAGTTTGGGCACTCGGACTCTAAAAGGTTCACTGTGCTATATGTTCAATAAAACCAGCCCCAGTCCGCAGTCTAGCTATAGCATTTTAGACGTGCTGAAGTTTCTAAATAATTTCCAAAGGCAACCTCAATTACAACGTCAAGCTGTAATTGTGGTATGTGTTACGGTGACCTCACATTTCCAAGAATGAGCACAACTGGTGCGCTAGGTACTCCTGTGTATTCCAGGCCGCTACTGGAACCTGGTTGTCCAGGTTAGAGGCTGAATCCAAGCTGCATACCTGAGATTTCAGGGGAGTATAATTCAATACAGACTGACCCTCTGTTTCCTGATCTGCATTACTATTGGCATGCCTGTCTTTTCAATTTGTTCTTCCATCTAGTCCAATCCTGAAAGCAGACATTGGATCAATACTGGGACAGCTTCCTTGGCATGAGGTGTGCAGTTGAGCACATTGGTGACACGGAAGCATTGGTGACACTGAAGCACTGGATCAGAAGTCCCAATGCTTTAACATATATAGCATGAAGGACAAAACTGAGCCCCGAGGGACTCCACAGCCCAATGGCCAGACTGTCAAACAGATGTCCCCCAGATTCACCTTCTGAGTTGGCCTTCTCAGGAAGGACTGGAAGCACTGTAGAACAATAGTCCCATCCCAGAAATGTGGGCCAACAGGCAATTATAGTTGATTGTAATTAATAATTTTGTTTTATTTATATACCGCTATTCCAAAGATCATAGCGGTGAACAGCAAGTAAGCTAATTAGCAAGTAAGCTAATTTGCCCCCAACAGTTTGGGTACTCATTTTAGCGACCTCGGAAGGATGCCAGCCTGAGTCGAGCTTGGGCCCTTTTGCTGGTCTTGAACTCGCAACCTTGTGGTTTTGAGTGAATGGCTGCAGTACAGGCATTTAACCACTGCGCCACCAGGGCTCCCTGGTATCAAAAACAACTGAGAAGTCCAGGAGAACCGACAGGGATACACTCCTCCTGTCCAGTTCCCTGGGTAGGTCATCCACCAAGGCAACCAAAGCTGTCTCTGGTCCCATAGCCTGAAGCCAGAATGAAATGATTCTAGCTATTCTGTTTCATTCAAGAACCTCTGGAGCTGGGACACTACCACATGCTCCAGAATCACGCCCAGAAGGGATATTGGATACATAGCAATAATTGTGGTGAGGTTCAAGGAGGGTTTTTCTTCTTCTTCAATAAATGCCTCACCACAATATTATATATATATATAATGGTATTTACAGTATATCCTACCCTTCAGCCCTAAAGGCTATCAGAGCGGCTTACAATTATTATTATTTTTAATAAGACGATTCCCTGCCTTCAGGCTTACAATCTTACAATGGTGGGGAAGGGGATCAGGTCCAACAGTTCTTCTCTCCCTGGACCAAGGCAGATGGACTGGAGGGTGGGCTTTTCTTCTAAAGGAAAGGCCCGATGGCGTTGGCTGTGGCATTCTGGGATCTGTAGTTTTGGGAGGTATTTAGGCTTGTCTGTCAGAGAGCTCTGGTGCCAGAATGAACTACAGGTCCCAGAATTCCATTGCATTGAGCCATGGCAATCAAAGCAGTACCAAACTGCATTATTTCTGCACTGCAGGTGCAGCGCCAGTGAGTCAAAGCCCTACGAGGAAATGATTTGTTCATGGCAATGGACCTATGGAAAGTATTTCCACACCCAAATCACCATCATTCCACCTAGAACAGGAGTATAAGCTACAAGATGAATGGGGCCATGTGTCGTTGGATTCCATCATAATGTGTGATGATGCTTAGTAATGCGTCCTTTGTATTATCGCAAAGACTATGGAGTTTATCAGACAAGGGAAATTGGAAGTATAATCCAATGGCAATCCAAACACAATCATGGGGTTTAATGTTATTGCATGATAGACTACCACACACAATTTTGGGCAATGGGAAGTCAGTCTGAACACAATCATGGGGTTTCACGTTATTGTGTGATAGACTACTACACACGAATTTGAGCAATGGCATGCTATTTTCGGGCAATGGGAAGCCAGTTCGAATGCAATTTGCATTCACGATTCTCAGCTTTCCCTTTCTTCTTTGTAAGGAATTGCAGGTAAATGTGATCATTTCCACCTAAGGTCCCCACTACCAGGGATGTAGCTAAGGGGGGAGGGGATTCTTGGGGTCCGGACCCCCCCTCGGTTAGATAAAATGAATGGTGTGTGCTGCTGCGCCGCCGCACCCAAACCCCATTATAATGGTGGCACTTAGTCTGGACCCCCCCTTCCCAAAATCCTGGCTACGTCCCTGCCCCAAGGTGAACCTATCTTGGCAAATTTCTTCAGATGGAGTTTGCATTGCCATCCTCTGAAGCTTGTGACTTGCCCACTGCGTTTATACGGTCTAGTGGGGATTTGAACTCTGGTCTCCAGAGATAGTCCAGTGCGCCAACCACTACACCGCAGTCAACGTATTGAAGTGCATGTTTGTTGGGTGTCTAAAGAAAAACAAGACCACTTTCCATTTCTATTTTGTCCAGGTCTTATACATATGCTGGTTTAGAGTACGGAGCAGAATGCTATTGTGGAAACAAGTTACCAGTGACAGTCGCAAAGCAGGAAGACTGCAACAATGAATGTAAAGGAGAGAAAGGGACCATCTGCGGAGGCATCAACAGGCTCTCTGTTTACCGTGTGGAGGAATCGTGGATTGGGCCAAAACAACGTAAGTGATGTAAGGTTCTTAAAAGAGCATTTACTCCCAGGAAGGTTGGAAAGCAGGATGCATGGTTCCATAGTATCCTTCATTACAAAGGGGACAAAGATGAGGTTTAGCTAGGGCTTCGGTTTCAACTGGATTCATGCCCATGGTACTTGCTCCAGAATCTGCTCTTTAAGTAGGTTTAAGTAGCTGGGATGGTGATATTCTGCCAGCTGTGTCCATGAGGGCTCCTCTTCAGACCTTCTGATGTCCATGCAGAGGCTCTTCCCTCGAACTCAGGCTGCGTTCTTACTGCAGAAATAATCCCAGTAGAGACCACTTTAATTGCCATGGATCAGTGCTATGGAAGGGTCTGGAAACCGTGCCCTATGAGGAATGACTTAAGGAGCTGGGTATGTTTAGCTTGGAGAAGAGAAGGTTAAGAGGTGATATGATAGCCCTGTTTAAATATCTGAAGGGATGTCATATTGAGGAGGGAGCAAGCTTGTTTTCTGCTGCTCCAGAGAACAGGACCTAGAACAATGGATGCAAGCTACAGCAAAAGAGAAAGTGAACGCACTCTTTTGCCAAGTGGCGCAAAGTGGCACAAACTCATCACTTTACCAAGTAGCACAAACAGTCATCTGTAATGTTTGTCCTCCTGTTTTTGCCTAGGCGAGTGGAAGGAACAGATGAAGTCTTGCTTATTTTGTGCTTCCATTGTGGCAGACCCTCACCGAACAAATCATGTGGAAATGTCAATACTCCAGCACTGCATTTCTTGGGTTCCCATGGTTACTGTGTTCCCAGCTGCACTTTCTAGTCCTGCGCATGAACTCACACATTCAGAGAGCACACATGTGATCTCTGAATCTTGACAGTACTGTATCCCGGCAGATTGATCTCAATAATTCAAACTCAGACAGAGATTTTATTGAAAACACAAAAATGAAAATATACAAAGAGTTGCATTAGAGATCAACCAAGATTACTGTAGGGCTTCTAGCAGGAATCAATTAACTCATAAATTGCAAACAATCTGATACACTGTGAAGTCGAAGGCTTTCATGGCCAGCATCCATAGTATCTTGTGGGTTTTTGGGGATATGTGGCCATGTTCTAGGAGAGGTTCTTCTTGACGTTTCGCCAGCATCTGTGGTTGGCATCTTCAGAGAATGCTTGCCTTGAGATGCCAGCCACAGATGCTGGCGAAACATCAGGAAGAAACTCTTCTAGAATCTGATACACACTAAACAAATAAAGTAAATATAGTAAAGTCTTGATCATCCGATCTTCGTTAATCCGACATTCCGGATTATCCGATGTCGGATTTGTCAGTAGGCATGTGCCAATGGCGCACTCGTGACGTAACTGGCAAGGTGTGATGTGTGGATGCTATGCGTCCGTTACGTCATGATGGCGGCGCCCGGGTATACGGGGGGCCGCCATTATTGCACTGCCAGTACATGCTAGGGTTAGGGTCTGTGTGGTTGCCGTACAATCCTGTAACCCTAGCATGCCGCGAGCACGGTGCTTTAGTGCACTGTGTACCACACCAATATTGTTAACTGTCATCAAGTCAACTTTGACTTATGATAACTTTATGAATGAGAGATTTCCAGGTCAACCTGTCATCAACTCAGGTCTTGGAAATTGGAGGCTGAGGTTCCCTTGATGAAGTGTATCCATCTGGAATGCAATCTTCCTCTTTTCCTACTACCTTCTACCTTACCAAACATTATTGTCTTTTCTAGTGAGCCATGTTATTTGCCATGGTTTCCCCCCTACCCACCCAGTATCTAAAACAGCTAGGAATTAATTGCAAACAAACAGAAAACAACAATAAGGCCATGCACATGTAAAATTCAAATATTCATTGAAGGCCTGATTGGTTCAGATGACCTTTGGGTTGCTTTCAACACTTGGAAGAGCTGGACGCCTTGACTGAAGCCCATGTGTTCTTATCTCTGTGGTTGACACCAGGGACGTAGCCAGGATTTTAGGAAGGGGGGGGTCCAGACTAAGTGCCACCATTATAATGGGGCTTGGGTGCGGTGGCGCAGCAGCACGCACCATTCATTTTTCTAATGGAAGGGGGGGTCGGGACCCCAAGAACCCCCCCTTGGCTACGTCCCTGTTGACACCATAGAAATCTATTGGAGCGTTTGAACTTGGTAATAATCTCCCTGACTTGGAAAATGAATAAAGAAGAAGAAGTGCTGTGGAGATAGCTATAATGAAGCATAAACACCAAAGCGGGGCTCCCCGAAGGAGCTTCATAACTCATTGAAATTCCATTTCTTCCTTGGTGCAAATCACGAGAAGATTTGTAGATTGTTATCGAAAGCTTTCAGAACCTTGCAGGGAAAAATCGGGAAGACGCTGGGGGTGGGCGGGCATCTTCAAAAGAAATTTGAGTCATGAAAACAGTTGTCTTACCTGCTGCTAGAGGGGAGATTTAATTTCAGCCCTTCCGTGCAAGCTTCTCTCAATAACAGACTCAGGGACGTAGCCAAGGGGGGGGGGTTTCTTGGGGTCCGGACCCTCCTTCCATTAGAAAAACGAATGGTGCGTGCTGCTGCGCCACCGTGCCCAAGCCCCATTATAATGGTGGCACTTAGTCTGGACCCCCCTTCCTAAAATCCTGGCTACGTCCCTGACAGACTGGGCCCTGCTAGAAGTCATGTCATCATTTCAACCTGGTAGGATTGAAAACATCTTTTCTTCACTTTCCACTTGAATATATATCTCCGTCTCTGTCTCCGTCTCCGTCTCCGTCTCCATCTATCCATCCATCCATCCATCCATCCATCCATCTATCTATCTATCTATCTTTCTATCTTCCAATGTGTGCATTGTGTGTGTGTCCTCGGTGATAGTGAGATGCTTCGGTTGTTGCTGTTTCTACAGAGAAACCTATTTCCTATCCCTGCAGGGCGAAATGCTATCTATCGAGGATGTTTTAGAGCACCAGAAAATTTAACCAACGTCTTGCCAGCCTTTTTAATATGTTCCAACTTGACGGTAGAGATGTGCTCTGAATTTTGCTCCAAGAAGGTAAGGACGGCTTGCTGGCTTTCACTCTTCAGTGTTCTTCCAGTGAAGGGGCGAATTTAGTGGATGACTGGTCCCTCTCCGTGTTGTTGGAATATAGCTGAGGCTGATGGGAGTTATAGTCCAGTCTTCTGGAGGACCATGGGTTTTCCATCACTTTCCCCAAGGTCTGTTGGAAAATCCTCCTAGAAGATCCATCCATCTCTTATGCACAGAAGAGGTTACCTTTTTCAGAACTATTGCCTTTGTTGTTGTTGCATCCTTCAAGTCATTTCCAACTAATGGCAACCCTATAGCAGAACCTATCAAGTTTTTTTTTTGGGGGGGGACAAGCTTCTTCAGAGGGGGTTTACTGTTGCCATTCATAGAATCATAGAATCATAGATTCTCTGAGGCTGAGAGAGTGTGACTTGTTCAAAGTTACCCAGTGAGTTTCCATGGCTGAGCGAGGATTTGAATCCTGGTCTCCAGAGTCATAGTTCTGTACTCAAACCACTACAATATGTTGGCTTTCTCTCAGATTTACATGGATCTTATGTTATGAGGTCTTGAGCCATCTCTGCAAAAGAGTGCTGGTGCCTCATGACACTACAGATCCCAGGATTCTATCGGATGACTCCCTAGCCATTAAAGTGATGTCAAACGGCATGATTTCCACAGTGCAGATGCATCCTATATGATTATTTTTAAAGCATGCACACACACACACACACACACACACACACACACACACACACACATATATATATATATACACTAAGGGTCTAAATTCTTCCTCCTTGAAAATGGAGTTCTAAATTTAACCACTTTGAATGTCCTTCACGTGGCAATTAAAAATGACTAAGAGTTCCACAGTTGTTTCCGCCATGTTCCATGGCAGAGAAAGACCGAATGCAGTGGTTTGAACCCAGTTATGTTGACAACTATTTAATGTCTTGTCATGCTGCTAGAACATGGGAAGAGAGCCTTGGGGACGCTCTATAAATTACCCCATTAGGACTGGATCATTACTTTTGTCCAACCGAGCTTCTGCTCACTGCTGGAGAACAGCATTAGAGCTCTCTCGCACATGGCACATTCACTAGTAATACAGTTCCTATTCTTTTGAGCAGATGTCGTTTGGGAGGGAGGCTGTGTCATAGACAGTGCGCCTGCATTATATGCGGGTGTGTTTTATGCAGCTTCCAGCATATGCTGGAAGCCATGATGGAAGGAAGGGAGGCGCACGGCAGAAGGAAACAATGGTGCGTGCTCCCGTGGCGTGCGCACTACCACCGCACTGCCGCAGCCACGAGCCTCATTCATTTGAATTGGGCTTGAGCATCCGTGCTTTTTCCTTTATACAGGGGGAGGGTCCAGAATGGTCACCCAGTAAGTTTACATGGTCGAGTCAGGATTCGAACCCCGGTGTATGGCCCTGACAATGTTATTTCAGAACTGGGGAGAAGGGCCAAGATCCACAGCTACACTTTTGGATGAGCAGAATGTTATTTTATTTTATTGTATTCAAATTTCTGTTTCAGGACAAAATTCACTTAGAAATGTGCACTTTGAAACAACATAGATTTATCAATATGCATTCAGTAAGAAAATGCATCCAAAAATTGAAACCGTGTTCATGAAGGCGGTTATAAATCCATCCATCCCAATGTTTTGAATTTCTGCTTGACTATGTGAGCATGTATGTGCACTGTATAAATAATGGCGCTTGACACCACTTGTCACTGTAACTGCATCCTATGGAATCCTGGGATTCATAGAGTGTGGGTGCCTCAGGAAACTACAAATCCCATGATTCTGTAGGACAGTGGTCCCCAACCTTCCTAATGCCACGACCCTTTAATACAGTTCCTCACGTTGTGGTGACCCAAACCCATGAAATTATTTTCGATGCTACTTCATAACTGTAATTAAATAGGTGTTTTCCAATGGTCTTAGGCGACCCCCATGAAAGGGTCATTCGACCCCCAAAGGGGTCCCGACCCATAGGTTGGGAACCACTGCTGTAGGATGACTCCATGGCCATGCTTATTTTTAAAAGCGTAGCATTAACATTTATTTTTACACACAATTTCCCCGCTATATACAATGTTAATGTAGTGTCGCTTCGTACGGGCACTTTGGAGCTAAGAAATGCATTGCAAAATTTGCGGTACAATGAAGAAGACTTTTCCGATTCGCACATTAGTCTCAAAAGTGCTACATAGGGTTTAAAAGGGTACAGTGGATCCCATCCAGCCTTGGATCCCATCCCAGGGGAAAGGCGTGGTATAAATTCAATGAATAAAATAAATACAGTCGGCCCTTCATAGCTATGGATTCTTTATCCACGGATTCAAGCATCCCTAGCTTGAAAACATTCCCAAATATATCAATTCCAAAAGGCAAACCTTGATTTTGCCATTTTATGTAAGGGTCACCAAGCCTAACATATGTCTTGCCTTGGCTCTTAGTCCCAGCAGATCCTTAGCTTCTCCCTGAGTGCAGCCCTATGATGCCACCTCTGCTGACAGGCGTCTGTATGCATTGCCACAGCTGTGGTGCCCACTGTGTGGATGGTGGTGCGCACCTGTGATGTCACTAGGGACGGGCGCGTCTAGACGCCCAGCCCTATCGAGCCCTAATATCGCCGCAACGTGCCCATCTGTACCGGGGCATAGACTCATAGAGCTGCAAGAGGCCAATCCAACCTCCAGCCATGCAGGAACTCACAATCAAAGCACTCCTGTGAGATAGCCGTCCAGCCTCTGTTTAAATACCTCCAATATTGGGAGGAAACATGGGGCATAAGAAAAGATTTGTTGAACTATTAGCTAATTTAATATTAAAAATACAAGGAAACATAGACATTCTTGATTCGAAGAACTCCTTAATATACAATTGAAGGCAGTAGATACAGGCAGTAAAGAAGAAAATAAGCTTGTGACTTTTGCAGGGGATGGTTCTGGGAAGCGAGGAGTCAAAAGGCAGACAGTATTAGACAGGTTGGCGGAGGGGATCATGCCACGTTTTGCCCACAGGAAAAAGAATGCAAGGTTTTCACATTTGTTTCTGTTCGAACAGTTGTCTTTCTGATGGCTGCTGTGTTCCTTATGGGTGTTGTCCTGCTTTTTCCCCTCCACTGTTTTCCTTCTGTGCTAGGAATTCCCTTTGGCAGTTATCAGAGGACCTCAGTGTCACTGTGGCTTCCCTACCATTCATTTCCCATTAGGAAACAACTCAGACAAGTCGCTCTGTATCGTGTCGCAGAATGCCAGCAGCGTGGCCAAAATATCAAGGGAGGAGGACTATCGACTGGTCTATCAGACTCCAGTGCAAGGTAAGAGACACATTTACGAATCTAGCTGCAGATTTGGTGCAGTTTGAAACTGCTTTAGCTGTCCTGGCTTCATCCTATGGAATTCTGGGGTTTGTAGTTTGTTGCGGCACAAGAGCACTCTGACAGAGAAACTAAACATCTTGTGGTTGTATGTCTTCAAGTCATTTCCATCTTACAGTGACTCTATCTTGGGATTTTCTCGGCATGTTTCTTTAGGGGGAGGTTGCTACTGTCATCCTCCGAGGCTGGGTTTACATTTACATCTCACCAAACTACCAATCCCAGAATTCCATAGCTCTGAGCCATGGCAGATAAAGCGGTGCCAAACTGCACCAGTGCTGCTGTGGAGGTGCAACTGAAGGCATCCCGAGTTTGGATGAATTCTTATCCATCAGTTTCTCCTTGGACTTTTTTTGTCCCAAGATGACCATCTTGAGGCCAGAGATGGAATGCCTTGGGAGGCTGAAGAATTTCACTGCTCTTTATTGCTGTTTCTGGTGCGATTACAGTGAAATGCCATCTCTGTCTGGTTTTAGATACTCGCTGCACTGACCGGAGGTTTCTCCCTACAAAATCCAAAGCGTTTGTTGCTCTGTCAAGCTTCCCTGGAGCTGGAAACACATGGGTCCGTCACTTAATAGAACATGCCACAGGATTCTACACAGGGAGCTACTACTTCGATGGAACCCTCTATAATAAAGGTCTGTGTATTATTGATTCTTGCCATTACACACGCATGTGCGCACACACAGACGCACATGACTGCAGTTCTTCAGATAACTTCATGGACAGGGTACATTTTTTAACATACATGTCAATGCTTAATTTTTTTTTTACTTTCCTGTTCAACTCCATGTGTATTTGCCCCCACGAAGCAGCCACATATGTGACAATGTACATTTGTGCTGATTTCTGTGGATACTCTGCTAATTCCCACCTAGCTCGAACCCCTGTGAATTGTATGTAGCTGGTTCACAGCCCGTTCAACTGGAATGAGGAGCATTTTAATAATCTAGACTAGTTTTCAGGGGTTGTCTGCAAGGGCCAAATGGCCCATGTTTCTCTGGGCCTTGCATTGTCTAGTTTAGATAAATGCAGGCCAAAACGCCTGTGGCAGAACTGTGCTGAACCTGCTTCTTTAGACATAGTTCTGGCATATCTGGCCCGATCCCATAGAACAGTGATGGCGAACCTATGGCACGTGTGCCAGAGGTGGCACTCAGAGCCCTGTCTGTGGGCACAGGTGCCATCGCCCCAGCACAGTTTGCCAGAGTTTGTTACTAGAAAGCCAGAGAGACATGGCACTTTGCAATGAATAAGTGGGTTTGGGGATGCAGTTTGGGCACTAGGCCCCAAAAAGGTTAATCTTCATTGCCATAGAATCATAGAGTTGGAAGAGACCGCAAGGGCCATCCAATCCAACCCCCTGTAATGCAGGAAATCACAATCAAAGCATCCCCGACAGATGGCCATCCAGCCTCTGTTTAAAGACCTCAAAGGAAGGAGACTCCACTACCCTCCGAGGGAGTTTGTTCCACTGTCGAACAGCCTTTACTGTCAGGAGGCTCCTCCTAATGTTTAGGTGGAACCACTTTTCCTGGAGCTTGCATCCATTGTTCCGGGTCCTAGTCTCTGGAGCAGCAGAAAACAAGCTTGCTCCCTCCTCAATTTGACATCCCTTCAAGTATTTAAACAGGGCTATCATTTCACCTCTTAACCTTCTCTTCTCCAGGCTAAACATTCCCAGATCCCTAAGTTTTCCCTCATAGGGCTTCATCGTTTCCAGACCTTTCACCATTTTAGTCACCCTCCTTTGGACACGCTCCAGTTTCTCATTTCAGGAAAACTCTGTTGTTCTTTCTCTAACCCACCAAAGTTTACTTAATTTACTTTGTGATGGAGCTTACCCCAACAAATGACCATCACAGTGGCAAGCCTATTTGAAGGGCTCAAAATGACACGTAGGCCTGTTACAGACTACCAAAATAAAGCTGCTTCGGGTCTCTTTGGAGGTACGCTATTTAAATGATGCATACATCCTAAGAATCCGGAAGCTGCACCAAAGCTGCACTTTGGTGCTTAGAAATGGAGTGTGGCTTTGGTGCGACCTCCAGACTCTTAGGACCCATGCGTCGTTTAAATAGCATGCCTCCAAAGAGACCCGAAGCAGCTTTATTTTGGCAGTCTGTAACAGGCCGTAGTTATGCGCCTTCCTTCCCAACTTATGGCATCCTTTAGGTAGCCATATCATGGCAAGGTTTGTTCAGAATGGGATTACGACTTGCCTAAAATCATCCATCCGGTTTCCATGGCTGAGTCGGGATTCAACCCCTGATCTCCAAAGCTGTAGCCCACCACTCAAACCACTGTACATGCTGACTGTCGTGCTTTTGTGTACATCAATGTTTCCATATAGGTTTCAAAGGCGAAAAAGATCACTGGAGAAGCAGGAGAACTATTTGCGTCAAAACGCATGAAAGTGGCAAAAAGGAAATTGAAATGTTTGATTCAGCCATCCTATTGATACGGAATCCCTACAAGTCGCTGGTGGCTGAATTCAATCGAAAATGCGCAGGTCACCTTGGATATGCCACAGATCGGAACTGGAAAAGCAAAGGTAAATAGAATAAAAATGTGTATATCGAAGCAGATATAAATCAAACCGTTTTTTGTATTACAGGACATGGGTGATTTTTTGAGAATGTACATAAGGTATTCACATGTGAGGACAACTGTGGTTGTTGAGTGGTGGGTGGCGCATCAACAGTGGCGCCATGGCACAGCAGCAGGTGGGTGCCCGAACTGCCAAACTGAACCCAATGGGGTTGGCCATGAGTAAAGGACCTCAATGTCCGTTTAAACTTCTGGAAATCACCTTGGATCCCGCTGTGGAAGAAAGACAAGATATAAATTCAATAGATAAATTAAACAAATCAAAATTGTTTGCGTTTTTCCGGAAACAGTTTCTAAAATGATACACTGACTTGGCTTGTGTATTTTTTTAGTGACTGAGGGGCTCGATGGACTGCTCCAAAAGGGTGGCCTGGAGCTGCTCGTTTTAGCTCCAGAGGGAGCCCGCAGCAGCCGAACCACACCAAAAAGATGCACGGTGGCGCATCAATGTACAGACACGGCGCAGCACTTGCATCATCATGCCAGCCCCCATGGGGACAGGAGGCCGCCATGATGGTGGTGTCCATATGGTCTAGGGTTTGGGAGCGCACATCAACCGCACGCTCCCAAACCCTAGACCATATGGATACCACCATCGGCGCCGGTTACTGCCAGTCTGTCTTGAGCCTGACTCACTGGTGCCTTTCACTTCAAGCAACAGGTAAGACCTGGCCCCAAACTGTGGGATGCATTTCTTGGAAGGGAACAGCAGATATGTTAGGCAATGGGCTTCAGGTGGAAGGATGCTTCTAACACTTTTGGAAATGTTTACAGGTTCCTCTGATATGCAGTGAGGACAGGCTGCCAAACAGACTTCAACCCCTGCCTGAAGCCCATTGCCTAATACACTTGCTGTTCCCTCTGAGAAATGCACCCCACCTCCTAATTTTTAGCTCCCAGACTTGAGACATGATTTTACAATACCTTGCAAGGACTTGAGTTGACTCCCAGATCTGATACTCAACATGTGTCTTGACTTAAAAGTCCCTTGCAAGGACATGAGACTTGAAGATAGAGACTTAAGTCTTGGCTTGAGATTTTGACTAATCTGAATACATCCCTGACATTTAGGCCCAAAACACACTGCAGAAATAATCCAGTTTGAGACCTCTTTAATTGCCCTGGCGCAGTGCTAGGGAACATGGGATCAGTAGTTTGTTGTGAGCTCTCTGACAGAGAAGGCTACATGTCTCACAAAACTACAGTTCCTAGGATTCCTTAGCATTGAACCAGGGCAGTTAAAGTGGTCTCAAACTTGATTATTTCTGTAGTGCGCTTTGGACCAAAGTCTGTAAATGGGGATTTTGGAGAACTAGAGAGGACAAATGTGGTCCATGGATGGAAATAGATTTTAGAATTTAGGTATGCAAAGCAGTATTAAAGAGAATGAGACCCTATACAGACTGGCACTTTGGGCCGTCATGAAGGCGGAGGCAGAGTGTAGAGTGCTCACAACGCATGCCCCAACTCTGCCCCAGGGCACTGTGATACTGTGCGCCGCTCCATACGGTGCACAGCATCACTGCACTCCTCCGGTGCTGCGTCCATATGATGCCACACCGAAGGAGTGTTGTATAGCTGCGGCGCTGTGGCTATCACATCCTTTTCAGGTTGCAGCACCTTTTTGCGCCCTGGAAAGGCCAGATTAGGGCCACAACGTGATGTTGCCACGGCCCCAACCTGGCTAGGAAAGCGGGGCTGCGATAACTTTCTTTCTTTCTTTCTCCTTTCCTCCCTCTCTCCTCCTTTCTACAGTATTCGTTATTGACTACCTCAAGGCTGCACTATGCTACTTGAGTTGTTTTATTTAACTTGTAGCTTTCTTTTGTCTTCCATCTTTTAGGGCCTGAACAGACAGGTGAAAATAAAGTGGCTTCGAGTCACTTTGGAGGTATGCTGTTTAAATGATGCATGCACCCTAAGAATCCGGAAGCTGCACCAAAGCTGCACTCCAGTCCTAAGGACCAGAGTGCGGCTTTGGCACGGCTTCTGGACTCTTAAGATGCATGGGTCATTTAAACAGCATACCTCCAAAGTGACCCAAAGCAGCTTTATTTTGGCCTGTCTGTTCAGGCCCATAGTAATTAACAAATGCGTAAGTCAGTCGTCTTCATTTTCTTCCCCGCTCTATAGAATGGCCAGAGTTTGTGAACAGCTACGCTTCGTGGTGGGCCTCTCATGTGCTGGACTGGCTTAAATATGGCAAACACCTCCTGGTCATCCACTATGAAGATTTAAAACAGGCTCTGCTACCCAAGCTGAAGGAAATAGTTGCATTTCTGAACATCACCGTGACGGAGGACAGGCTGTTCTGCGTTGAAAACAACCGAGACGGGAATTTCAAACGGTCGGGAGCCTGGCAGAAGACATTTGAACCCTTTACGAAGGAAATGAAAGAGTTGATCAATACATATATTGTAACTGTGGACAAAGCCCTGAAAGAGAGAAACTTTATTGGGCTGCCAAAGGAGTATTTGCCTAGATGATGCCCTATGGCAGGTTTTTAAAAGGAAAGTCGTAATGCGATGGTGCCCTGCGCCCAGTGAAACATGTTTTTTAAGGAAAATCTTAGTCATGAAATGAAAGAAAATGCCAGAATTTTATAGCCGTCAAAGGCAAGATTTGCACAGAGTCTGCTGATGGATGCAGATTCTCATGACTTGGATGCTCTTCAGGGGTACTAAGTGCTACGAAAGGGAAGCAACGAAGGATGGAAATTGGGTTATAAACCAAGGCAAAAGCCATTAGCATCTCTGCCTGTGTGTGTGTGTGTGTGTGTGTGTGTGTGTGTGTGTGTGCGCGCCCTATTCCTTATAAATGCTACACATTTTTAACACTTTTGTGCCCTGCTAACTCTGGGAAACAGGACGGAGAATGTTCTTTTGTCCCATTACAAATGCCTACTAACAATACTTTCACTCCAGCGTCTACGTTTTAAGCAATTCTGGCCATTCAAATATGTGCGGAGGGGTCTTTTTCTTTTCTTTGTGTGTATTAAACCCACCCTGATAAATATTTTTAGCTAAGCCGTTCAATGGGAGAAATGATATTTAAAAACAAAACCCTTTGAAGAAGTGTTTGTCTTTACAGCTGGGATACATTTAAAGAGTACTGAACTGGGAGGAAATGCATCATGACATCCAGCTCCCCAATATTTCTAAGTTAGACTGCGTATGTGTCTACTTAGAAGAATCTACTTTGAAGGCATAGAAACTATGGCACGTTACAGACTGCCCAAAACGGACGGTCTTGCGCCGCTGCCGGTTGCTGTGTCTGGGAACTGCAGCAGCCAAACCACGTGGTTCCCGGGCGCAGCAAGAAGCACCAAAATGGCGCCTTCCGGAAGAGGCTCCGCAAGGTGCGAGGCGCGCACTCGAGGCGCCACTTCTGGCGCGCGACGTCCGGACGCTGCGCATCCGCGATGTCAAAATGGCGGTGCCCATCTGTATGTGGCATTACCATTTTGATGTACTCATTACACGCGAGGGGCAAGGCGTGTCAGGAAGCACCTCCCCTCGCGCGTAATGACGGCGTCTCATTGGCCCGTCTGTAACGCGCCTTAGGTCCAGATAAGTGTATCAAGGATCACTGCCTTAGAGATTAAATTATAAAGTGTTCTCCTACCTATAATTTGTTGACAATATGGTGATGCCAATGAAAACCTTTTTTAAACAATCATAGAATTGTAGTGTTCAAAAGGACTTCACCTTATTATTATTATTATTATTATTATTATTATTATTATTAACCTTTATTTATAAAGTGCTGTAAATTTACACAGCACTGTACATACAACCTTTTAGTTAGACCTTGACCAAATGCTCATCCGCTAAATTATTGCTGATAGATAGCCATTTAGATCGGCCAAGCAATGAAGTCCTGCTACTCTTGACTAGTAAAGATGCCGTTTGCTACAACTTTAGCTATTCTCAGATGCAGTCCCCTCATTTGTTCTGTTTTCAGCAGGTAGAGAACTTTGGGGAGAAGACTGAGGTTAAAAACATGTATTAAACAGTTCAGTCTTTAGAATCATAGAATCATAGAGTTGGAAGAGACCGCAAGGGCTTTAGTGGTTCAGCATCTTCTCTATGCTGGAGGTCTTTAAGCAGAGGCTGGATGGCCATCTGTCAATGGAGATGCTTTGCTTGAGAGTTCCTGTATGGCAGAAGGGGGTTGGACTGGATGGTCTTTGTGGTCTCTTCCGACTCTATGGCCTGTTACAGACTGCCAAAATAAAGCTGCTTTGGGTCTCTTTGGAGGTATGCTGTTTAAATGATGCATGCATCCGAAGAATCTGGAAGCTGCACCAAAGCTACACTCCAGTGCTTAGGAATGGAGTGTGGTTTTGGCGCGACCTCCGGACTCTTAGGACCCATGCGTCATTTAAACAGCATACCTCCAAAGAGACCTGAAGCAGCTTTATTTTGGCCTGTCTGCATGGGGCCATAGAAACCTTTTTTTCGCAGAGTCATTTGTTTCAATGGGTTCTGCTAGGCCTGTTTTATGCCTCCTTTGATTTCAACAGATACTTTATTAAAGCCTTGAGGTATGGATGGGAACGGTAACATCATAGAGCATCTAGTGCAATTTCCTTAGTCCTACAGAGGAAGGCAGAGGAAAGCAGCATTATAGGTCTCTATTTAATAACCAGATTCTGGAGAATGACTTGAGAGTGAACGTAACCCATAAATGCACTATTAATCATACCGGGTAATGATGGTGGCAGGCACAGTAAATACAGTTACTAAAAGGATAACAGAGGAGAAATAGTTTTGTATGCAGTCACACCCACCCTTCCACCCATTCCAGTTCATGAATATTAATAAGAAAAGTATGGCGGCATAAAATGTGAACAGATTTAGGCCTATTCATCTCCGGAGCAATGGATGCAAGCTACAGCAAAAGAGATTCCATCTCAACATTAGGAGGAACTTCCTGAGAGTAAGGGCTAATAATAATAATAATAATAATAATAATAATAATAATAATAATAATAATAATGTTCAACAGTGGAATACACTCCTTCCTCGGAGTGTAGTGGAGTCTCCCTCCTTGGAGGTCTTCAAACGGAGGCTGGATAGCCATCTGTCGGGGATGCTTTGATTTGGATTTCCTGCATGGCAGAATGGGGTTGGACTGGATGGCCCTTGCGGTCTCTTCCAATTCTATGATTCTCTCTCGTCAACTCTCAGCCACCAACATTTAAAACAATGAAGAAGGGGAAAAACTTGTGTTGAATGAATTGTGAGGTATTTTCTGAACAGTGAGAATTCAATGTACTGAAAGGCGGGGTACAGACTGCCAGAAAGAGGCGCCTCCCCGGTGCATCTCTTTGCTCCGCAGGAGCGCTGCAGCAACCAAATTGCAAAGCACCACAGACGGTGCGGTGACGTCGCAGCTGTGCTGCCCCATTTGGACGCGGTACAGCTACGATGTCACCTTTACGTGCCACGTCTGGTGGGCATGCCACAGCTGTGGCGCCCTCGTCACGTGTGAGCGTTGCTGGGCATGTGGGCGCTTCACCCACCAGGCAACCTTCACGCGTGATGAGAGTGCCGCAAAGACCCGTCGGTTCCGGGCCAAAGTTAGCATCAAGTGGCTGAATGAATTGTGACAAGTGGCTAAAACTTGGTGATGTGTGACATTTTTGGGGTGATTATTTTCAACAGATGTTGTCGATGGCAATGTCGTACAATGTACACACTGTAAATTCCACAACGCCACAAGATTCCGGGGGAACGTCCCATCCTGGAGTGTAAGGGTTAACGTTTTGAATCCTATATACTTTGTGGGCCATTTTGGAATGCTGCGTCACAGAAAACAAATCACCTCCCTCTTAAATGCTGGCCTCACAGCCATTTTAGGGGAGATTTGGCACTGCTGTGAAAATGATGGCTCCGATAGAAAATGTAGTCAATTTGATGGCATGAATAAACTACAAGAGGATAAATGGAACGAATTTAGAGCAGTGAGCAAAGAGCCTCTTGAAATTTGCTCTGCCTCTTTCTCCTTGGTGCGGACGTACTCTTTCAGCTTCTTGAGTGAGGCAGGAGCTCATCATTAGAAATAACAACCAAACTATGATACCTTTATTGGCCAACTGAAATGCACAATATACTTCTTGCAAGCTTTCGAAGCTCCACTGGTTTCTTCATCAGGCAAGACGTTGCATACCAAACAGGAGGAAAATTAGAGATGTTAGTATGATGCCTGCATTTTGTTGTTTCTGTCCTTAGTTAAGATGGTATGGGGAGGGTATCTTTAGCAGGCTGGCCCCATCTCCTCTGGCCATGCAGCAATTGGGCAAAGCCCAGCAAATTTAAAGTCCATTTGCATTTCGACAAGGTGCAGAGGAGGAGGGCCAGCCTGCTAAAGATACTCTTCCCATACCATCTTAAGTAAGGATAGAAACAACAAAATGCAGACAACTTACTAACATCTCTAATTTTTCTTCTTTTTGATGTGTAACATCTTGCCTGGTGAAGAAGCAAGTGGAGCTTCGAAAGCTTGCAACAAGTGTATTGTGCATTTCGGTTGGCCATCACTGTTCGGTGGTTTTTGTTTGAATTTACTAAATAGCCAACACAGCTACTCCTGTAGTAAGACATCTGCTGATGTCTTTTAATTTCAGCTTGTTGTCTTTCTTTTTAGTTCTCTCTTCTATTGCACTGGGCCAGCCACTTCAACAGACTGAAGTGATCTGCAGGTTTGAGCCTCTATGGCTAACTATGTCCCGTATTGTTGAATGGTGGAGAGTGCATATGGATGTACTGATGCAGACATGCACATGTTGTTTCCCCCCGCCTTGAATAATATGGGGTGTGAGCATGGTTTTCCCACCTGCAGGAACTCAGAACCAACCCCCTGTGGATGGGTCCACTCTATGAGGACAATCTACCTACAGTAAGGGCTGTTCGACAGTGAAACACACTCCTTCCTCGGAGTGTAGTGGAGTCTCCTTCCTTGGAGGTCTTTAAAGAGAGGCTAGATGGCCATCTGTCGGGGATGATTTGATTTGGATTTCCTGCATGGTAGAATGGATGGCCCTTGGGGTCTCTTCCAACTCTATGATTCTATGATTCTACCATGTTGCATCTCCTAAAGCATTCTAGGGCATGTCCAGAAATGCTTCCCTTTCAAATGATGGAGGTTATTTTGACTAGATCAAGGGATGTAACAGTGCCATACTGTTCTGCTTTGGTCTCACCTGGAATACTGTGTCCAGTTCTGGGCACCACAATTCAAAAAGGATGTTGAGAAACTGGAGCGTGTCCAAAGGCGGGCGACTAAAATGGTGAAGGGTCTGGAAACCATGCCCTATGAGGAAAGACTTAGGGAACTGGGAATGTCTAGCCTAATGTGATAGCCCTGTTTAAGTATTTGAAGGGGCATCATATTGAGGATGGAGCAATATTTGAGCTAATTAAAATTCCCCTAATTCGATCGATCCTTCCTAACACTTGGGACCATTTTCCTGATGTTTCAGCCATGGATGCCATCTGCACAGGTGATTTCCAAAACCAAAGGTGCGGTCATTTCTTTCAGCCCATGTGGTTCCTGGTTAAATAATGGACAGTCACAGATCCCATTGAGATCAGGATAAGACTTGCCTACAGATTTCTGTAGGAGTTTCCTCCTCATTATATGAAAGGATTTTAAAATTCTCTTTCAGCTTGTCTTCTTTGGTGACTTCATCACTAAAGAAGGGTAATAGGGAAGGGGGAGTTGCAAACCTACTATATAATTTGCACATCTGAAAAGGTGCTATAGTCATTAAAGACTAATAAAAGAACAGATATTAAAAAGGACGGCTTCCTTAAGGATTGATCTCGGCTACCCAAGGTCAAAAGTAAATTATAAGCAACGCAGTCAAGAAGTTGGAAGGCCCTGGCTGGATAAATGTCACAACTGAGACAAGCAGTAACTCGGTTTTCTATATTTGAACATCTCATTATATCCCATGCCGTTGAAAGATGTATTAGGTTCCTGAGAGGTGACACAGAGGGGCCCCTGCTGAAAACCCAGCCCTTCATTATTTCACGGAGGTTAATGTTCCCATAGGAGCGCAGTCGCTTGGTCTTAAGAGTGAGTGATTTCAATAGAAATGAGTTTAATGGGAAATTAATCAAGCAACGCAGAAGAGTCTGGATTAAATAGGAAGCCTGGTAACAACGGCAAGAAGGAGTAGGTCTCAAGTTCAAATGGACCCCTTTGAAGGCATCCGTTGCTCAGATGGCTGGCCTGTCTGGGAGCATCGCTTGGACCTCTGCAAAAAGGTACACACTCAGACTTTCATTGGATTAGCTGGTCTCAGGTCTATTTGGAAAGGGCAAAACAAATGATAGCCCTGTGGTCTGTAGTAGTCTATAAGTGTGACTTGATACCTTATAGTCTAGTTCAAGTTTGGGTCACCTCTTGACAGCTTTTTTGAAGCCGTCTAGGCTGGTTATTTGACAGATCACCTCCGGCGAGGCGATCCATAGTCTAGGAGTGGCAGCAGAGAACATCCTCTGGGAGGTTGCCATTAGTCTGGTTTTTATGGGTTGCAGTAAATTCCTCCCAGAGGACCTGAGGGTGCAGGGCTTATTGTACGGAAGTAGGGGATCCTTTATATAGGTTGGACCCAAGCCATCAGGGACGTAGCTAGGATTTTAGGAAGGGGGGGGTCCAGACTAAGTGCCACTATTATATTGGGGCTTGGGTGCAGCGGCGTAGCAGCACACACCATTCATTTTTCTAATGGAAGGGGGGGTCTGGACCCCAAGAACCCCCCCCCCTTGGCTACATCCCTGAAGCCAAGTAGGGCTTTAAAGGTAATCACCAACACCATGTATGCGCCCGATGTTCAATTGAAATCTATCCTCCTGTAACGTCAAACCATTAGACTTGGTCCTACTCTCCAGGGCATCCGAAAACAAACCCGAACCCTCTTGAGATATTTAAAGAGTACAATCATGTCATCCCTCAGCCTCCTCTTCACTAAGCTGAACATGTCCAACTCCCTCGTCCTTTCCTCATATATTTTGTTGTTCATGACAGCATCCTTTTTGCCCTTCTTTGAACTCACTTCAACTTGTCCATATCTTTTGTAAAATGAGGTTCTACAAGGTTTCTTGAAAATCTTGTAGCACCCAGAAATGAACATAGTACTCCAAATGAGGCTTTAGGCGCATAGAATATAGTGGAAATATTATTTCCCTTTTCTTGGAAACTATTAGGCCTGTTCCAGACTGCCAAAATAAAGCTGCTTCGGGTCTCTTTGGAGGTATGCTATTTAAATGACGCATGGGTCCTAAGAGTCCGGAGGTTGCGCCAAAGCCACACTCCATTCCTAAGCACTGGAGGGCAGCTCTGGTGCAGCTTCCGGACTCTTAGGACGCATGCATCATTTAAACAGCATCCCTCCAAAGAGACCCCAAGCAGCTTTATTTTGGCAGTCTGGAACAGGCCTATATTCCACCAAGAAGCTGGAATCCCACCATCACCTCCATTGCTGCCTCCTTCACCTATCCTTGGTTAGTGGAGAGTGCCTTGAGGTCATAGATGCAGCAGTAGGCACATGGGTGCAGATCAAGCAGTACCTGTTGAATTACATTGAATCATGTGCATGGAATCATACTGGGACTCTCGCAATATCCTTAGAAATTGCTTTCAGCTGTACTCATGTAAGTCTCCAACGTTTCATATGGAGACAGTAATTCAGTCGAATGCTAGTGAGTTCATCTTTGCTTTGCCAACCCAACCACTCAGGTTTGGAGTCAAGTACAAAAGACAAAAGGGGGAACCAAATGACCTTTGTTCTGACAGGCACATCATTTTACAGTTCAAAAGTTATTGGAATGTCTTTTGAGAGCCATATTCATAATTTGCATGCCAAATACCCTCTTTGTATCTGGAAACTGCATGAAAGGTTACACAGCTCAGCTTTGATACCAGTGCCTTTTATCTCGAATTAGTGCTTCCCGTTGAATCCCGAGGAGATGATATCTTTGATACTGAGGAAAATTACAGTCATGTTTTCTGTGACCTTACCCAGGGTGACTCCCACTTCCATGGATAGCGGACAAGAGAAGCCCCATTAAATTGCATTTGCAAAACCAATATTCTGCTTTCAGATATATGGAAAGAAGAAAGCCGTGCACATAATATGGACGGGCAGCGGACAAAGATATGAGGGTAAAGGGGGAGAAAATAAGGAGAGAAATATGAACAGCCATGCAGTATAATATCCATGTCCCCACAGTATAGTTCTGGTTGTAATTCTAGGTCTTGGAGAGAAATGAGGAAGAAGTAAAAATGTTTTAGTGACCAGCACACAAACAGAAAGACAGAATCTATCGCTATTCTGTTTGTGATATAATCACATTCACTGAAAAAAGGTTTTAAAAAGAAAGTCATTTTGTAAAAATTTTAAAGGTGCTCCAGAGACTAGGACCTGCAGCAATGGATGCAAGCTCCAGGAAAAGAGATTGCAGCTCATCATAAGGAGGAGCTTCCTGAGAGTAAGGGCTGTTCGACAGTGGAAGACACTCCTTCCTCGGAGTGCAGTGGAGTCTCCTTCCTTAGAGGTCTTTAAACAGAGGCTGGATGGCCATCTGTCAATGGGGATGCTTTGATTTAGATTTCCTGCATGGCAGAAGGGGTTGGACTGGATGGCCCTTGGGGTCTCTTCCAACTCTATGATTCTATGGTTCTACAAGATCTGAGAACTGGCTTCGGAGCGGCGTAGGAGCATGCCCTTTAGACGGCAGCGTAGGAGCATGCCCTTTAGACAGCATAGGAGCATACCCTTTAGACGGCGGCGTAGGAGCATGCCCTTTAGGCAGCGTAGGAGCATGCCCTTTAGACGGCGCACAGCCCAACAATGTCCCCAAGCCGGTGTCAGGCAGCCCCCCCAACCACACGGTGGGTAGCACTGTGACGCTCTAGTGTTTATACGCCGCATGCCACAGGAGCATTGAAAAGCCACCACGATGGCGGCAAAGCCAGCTTTTGCTCAGGAAGGAAAGAAGCTTTCTGTTGCTTCTTTCTGAGCCAGAAAAACGCTGGGTTGGAGTATGCCGTTGGCACAGCCCCAACCCGCTGATCAAAGGCTGCTCACCAAGCCACCCCTTCGATCTGTTCTGTCTTGGCAGTTTGTTTTATTTTAAAGGATCCCATAATCTACAAGGTATGTGACTGAAATATGAAGAAACTGTTTGTAGCTGTTCAGGTGACAATTTTGTAGAATACATTGCTGGTGCAGATCTGTGTAGTCCATGCAACAAAACATGGCTCAGGTCCAAAGCTGTCTTGTGCAGCTGGTTGAGGATTAAGCTTATCAGTGATCTGGGCTGCAATTCTGCACTCACTTACCTAGCAATAAACCCCACTGAAATCTCCGTGGGCCATGCCTATGAATAAACATGTATAGGGTTGCATTGTTAACGAGGAGACTTAATTATCAGCATCTGTTGTTTTAATTTCCAAAGGAATTATATGTAGACAACCCACAGAACCCTGCTGCTAAACTAGTGGCTTAGAAATCATTTGACATTGGATCATATCAGCCACCCAGCATGCCAGCTTTCCATAGCGTGTGAGTTGTCATTGAGAATAGTCAATCTTCATTTTAATTAGTTACGGGGGGAAATGTGTGTGTAACGGAGCTTATCATTCCAGTCTCAGAAGCAATTCATATGGGCATCATATATTGTATTTTGTTCCAAAATGCTTGGAAAAGATAATAGAGAAGTGTTGTTTCTGTCATCCCATCCCTTCATAATTCTCTGGCTTGTGGTTTCCAGAAACCATTCGTTCCTTGAAAGCACAAGAGGACCCTTCTTGAGGCTTGAAAGCACAGCAGGACTCTTCCACATCAGTACAGCTGAGATGCAATTACTACAAAGAAGCTGAGAACTAACATCTACTCATTGAATGTGCTCTGCAACTTGGGTCTCATACTGGGAGAAGGGCAGAGGAACCAATCAATCAATCAATCAATCAATCTGTAAATCTGATGTAATCCCGCCTCGATCCTTGGGAGAGTGGAAAATATAAATAAACTTTATTATTATTATTATTATTATTATTATTATTATTATTAATATCAGCATTGTACAATTGAATACACATGTAAATGAGTCACCAAACGAACAGTGCACATATGTACATGCATCGCCATGCGCAATGGCACTGCACCCGCAATCCTGCTTCCACAACCTTGAAATGAATGTCGACATTACGCACCGGACAAAAATGCCCAATGACTTTTGTTAGGGAACTTCTTTATACATAAAATACCAACAGGTTCTGGCTTTAGTAGCAAGCTTCCTTTTATGCACTTACGCTGGCATAATTCCCATTGCGCCAGCGGTTGGGTTTCTTTTTTAGCCCGAGCGGAATACATTTGCACAGATGGCAGCGCTGTTTGCATAAAGAGAGCGCAAAGCAGTTGTACTTTCCTTGTCTTCAAATATACAAGTAGGGACGTAGCCAGGATTTTGGGAAGGGGGGGGGGTCCAGACTAAGTGCCACCATTATAATGGGGCTTGGGCGCGGCGGCGCAGCAGCACACACCATTCATTTTATCTAACGGAAGGGGGGGGTCCGGACCCCAAGAACCCCCCCTTGGCTACGTCCCTGAGAGTAGGCTAAAACATAAAGACAAGAAAAGCACCCTACACCAGAAACTGAAACGTCAGAGTCCGGACCCCAAGAACCCCCCCCCCTTGGCTATGTCCCTGATACAAGCCATAATTTGAATGTGTTTCTAACTGTAAATAATTGTACAATAGGAGTTACCAGCTTGCGTTTCTTGTTGCAGAATCATTTGTGCCGTGCAAGGATGCAGCAGCAGGTACCGATGCAAATGGATGATGGGAACAATACCAAGCTATAATCATACTTACTACTAGTACGGATTTAATGACTGGTCCTAAGGATGTAAATTTTTCCTTGTCTCATTCTTGTGTGCAATTGTATTACTGTATTAAATGTTGAAAGTATGCATATTTAGCAAGCTATTTCCCCTAATAAATGCATTTTGTAAGCTAGTGTCTGTAATGTTTCATCGCAAAATTCAGAGCGATGTAAAAGGAGTGAAGGTTATCGCCATGTTTTCTTTTAATGTATAAAGTGCTTATTCTTTGCCATCCATCACTCTAACAATAGGTTCCCATTAAGAAGCCATTTACATTTCTGAGATATTGTTTGTGCAGAACAGCCAATTAGATAAAAGGCTATGATGAATAATATCTGAACTTACGTTTGCTATTTGGTATTTTAAAGCAGAAAATTATTTTCGTTATCAGTATGCACAAAACATACGTCAGCCTTTGGCAGTGTAAAATTAAGATCTAGTGGGTTATCATAGTGGTGAGTCCTTCCTGAATCTTCGTTCGCGAAGCAAAGCCAGAGAGAGAGAGAGAGAGAGAGAGAGAGTTTGTAGAGTAGGTTGGAGTTAGTAGGAGTTGCTGTAAGCCAGTGATGGTGAACCTTTTAGGGGCCGAGTGCCCAAACCGCAACCCAAAACCCCCTTATTTATTGCAAAGTGCAGTGTCCCTCTGGCTTTCTAGTAACAAACTCTGGCAAACTCTGTGCTGGGGTGACGGCACATGTGCCCACAGAGAGGGCTCTGAGTGCCACCTCTGGCACGTGTGCCATAGGTTCACCATCACCGCTGTAAGCTAATGTGGGTACTAAGAGGAACTCTGTTCAGTTCCTTCTACTGTAAATAGTATCTCCGTATCACCTGTAAATAAATATCTTCACCATGAGCAGTCCGGTCCAGCTTCTGAATTTCATCTTGGTATCTCTAGCTTAGGCTGAGATACTGGAATCACGTTCACATCTGTTCGCAGCATGGCAACATAAAAGTAGGCAAAGAACGAACGAATGAACGAACGACCAAAAGAAAGAAAGAAAGAAAGAAAGAGGCTAATTTACTTCCTGGATGAATCTTCCAAATTCAAGAAAATATTTTTTCTCACTGAATTATTGAAAAGGTCACAGGGAATATAACACTGCCTTGAGTTTTGAAACTGTCAACTTCTTAAGGGAAGTGTTTTGGCAGGGGATAGCAAAACCCGAGCAGAAGATAAGAACAACCTTGCTAGATAAGGCCAAATGTCCACTGTCTTCAGGATCATGTTTCCCCCTGTTTCCGGCTAGATGCCAGAAGGAGTCCAAGAAGTAGGGCATGAAGGAAGCAGTTCTGTTCTTTGCTTACAGACAAGAGGAAAAGTGCTTCTGAAGGTGGAAGTTCCATCTATCCGTTACAGGGCTTTAGGGTGGTGGTGGTGGTGGTAAATCAAGTTACACATCTCTAACTCACTCCTGCAATTGATTTAAATTAGGCAAAAGACTTTTTGGATTTAAAAGAGAAAGAAATTAATTTTAATTTAATTTATGTAAAGGTGTGGCATAGCGGTTTGAAAGTTGGACCACATCTCTGGAGACCAAGGTTCAAATCCCAGCTCAGCCATGTAAACCCACTTGGGCACTTGGGCACAGGGACGTAGCCAAGATTTTAGGAACGTGGGGGTCCAAACTAAGTGCCACCATTATAATGGGGCTTGGGTGCGGTGGCACAGCAGCACATGCCATTCGTTTTTCTAATGGAAGGGGGGGGGGTCCGGACCCCAAGAACCCCTCCTTGGCTACGTCCCTGTTGGGCAAATCAGCTTCGGAGGATGGAAATGGCAAACGTCTCTGAAGAAACTTGCCATGAAACCCCCATGATAGGGTGGCCATAAGTCGGAAACAACTTGAAGGCACACAACAAAAACAACAACAACAACAATGGGTGATGAAAATTCCATTGGGAAGATGTATAAAATGCTGTTAAAACTAGGTTATAGACATTATCACACGGGGCAAAAATGCAACTTTGAAGTGGAGCCAATGCAGGGTCATCCAAGATTTAGGGACCGATGCGCAGCTGCTTTTCACATGAGGCTGCAGGCAATCAGAAGAGATTGCAGGGTGAATGTGAGGTTAGTCAGGCAATAAGTACATTCGCAAAACTACTGGCTTATGGACCCAAGGACGTAGCCAAGGGGGGGTTGTGTGGTCCGGACCCCCCTCCATTATAATGGTGGCACTTAATCTGGACCCCCCCCTTCCCAAAATCCTGGCTACATCCCTAATGGACCCTGTGTGTGTGTGTTGTTTTGGAGTTTGTAAAGGGAAAGAGTGAGAGCACTTTGGAAGTCCTCTTGGACAGCAATGGAGGACATGCCCTGGGAAAGGATGACATGGAATCAGGCAGGTATATGGATCCTGTGTGTGTGTGTATGTGTGTGTGTATGTGTGTGTTGTTTTGGACTTTGCAAAGGCAGAGAGAGGACATTTGGGAAGTCCTCCTGGACAGGAGGGAGTAATGGAGGACATGCCCTGGGAAAGGAGGGCATGGAATCAGGCAGGCTTATGGACCCTGTGTGTGTGCGTGTGCGTGTGCATGTGTGTGTGTGGTTTTGGAGTTTGCACAGGGAAACACCTTTTGGGGCTTCAATGGCAAAGAGGATTTCCCCTCCCCATATCCCCTCCCTGGAGCATGTGGGGCGGGGGCACTTGTGGAAATGACAGCTTTGAGCATGCTCAGAAAAGGTATTTCTACGCTGTCAATGGGGATCTGTTTGTCTCCTTTTGATTGCCAAACCCACATTGGACCCACTTTAATGTGCTTTTCACCCCTTGTTGTGCTCTGTGTGTGATAACCAAGAGCAAATGGGCTTGCTTTTCTGGGATGCCACCACATTAACCATTTTGGGGATGGAAACACATAGGACCTACCTATGATAATGTATGTCCTTAGAGAAGGAACAAGTCAAGGAACATATGGTTAAATGAGCAAAAGAAATTGGAAACAATGGGCCCAAACAGACAACTGCATAGAGATGCCCTGTTGCATCTTGAACCAGTGGTCCCTCTATGATGACTGTTTAGGTTTGGGGGAGGGTTGGGGTTTTGGGGGTTTTAAATTGTAATTTTTAATGGTTTGATGTTTTATTTACACTGTTGGAATCCGCTTTGATTCCTTTGTGAAAAAGCGGAATACAAATAAATATTATTATTAATATTATTAAGTAAGTTCTTGGTTTGGGCATGTTGCAGACTAGTAAGAGCATGCATAGGATCCCAATGAGACCCCATCCTTCCTCAGCTGCATGAGTTGAGAGAACTTTGATGTTTTTCCCTCATCAAAGGAGAAGAGGAAAGAATGCTTCTGGGCAGTGAAACTAATTGGAGAGGATGAGTCACAGCTTCAGTCTCTAGTTGCCTGTCTCTTTGCTTATGTATTTCATGCATTTCTATCTAGGTCTCTGTTCAGCCCTGGAGGGTTTGCAGCACAGCTCACAGATCAAGAAGCAAAGAAAAGAAACACCAGACAGTAAAATCCACCAGCACAAGGAGGCCTACATTCAGTTGTTAGTTACAACTAGAGCAGACCAGGGTCAGTCAATTTTGATTTTTCCAGTTCCCAACATGTGTCCAGAACAATTAAACCGGTTTCCATCCTATAGCTTTGGGACACTTGGGATCGCTCCCCCCTGCAATGATGAGAATCTGTGCAGCTTTTATGGACATACTATATCCGCTGTGCTTTCTGCAGCCGGACCTGTTTGTCCCGGATTGGCCTTTTTAGTCACCAACGCGCTTGTACAAAGTGCGGGATCGTGAGTCCTTCCTGAATCTTCGTTCGCGAAGCAAAGCCAGAGAGAGAAAGAGAGAGATAGCTTTCTGGAAATGGCACAGCTTTTGGGACAGATACTGAAAACTGCGCCATTCTCCTTACGGAAAGGAAATTGCGTACAATTCAAACTGGCAAAGGCTGCAGCTTAAATCAAACCCGGTTTGTTTGGGTTTTTCCCTGCCATATAACATTTGGGTTGCACACCAAAAGCTGCAGATTCACTCAGCCTGAAGTTCAGAACATGACAGGTATGAACTTTGTGAGGAGAGAAGTGGAGTGGTCCCAACAAGTCTTGAAACTTCTTGCACTGATATGAATACTCTTGTCTGTTGGAGGGATGGTGAGTGGTTACTTGGGAATAGCTTGAGATGGGTGCTGCTGTACAGATCGGATCAGTTGTGCTCTAGACAGGACATGTTCCTGCTGTGCCACTGAGGGGTTCTTCTGTATTGTAATGTCAGCATGCCAAAGAGAATCATAGGATCATAGAGTTGGAAGAGACCGCAAGGGACATCCAGTCCAACCCCATTCTGACATGCAGGAAATCCAAATCAAAGCATCCCTGACAGATGGCCATCCAGCCAATGCAATCACTAAATTCTCAGCGATGAGACCAAGCAGGAACGTAGTCAAGGGGGGGTTCTTGGGGTCCAGACCCCCTCCTTCCATTAGAAAAATGAATGGTGTGTGCTGCTGTGCCGCCGCACTCAGGCCCCATTATAATGGTGGCACTTAGTCTGGACCCCCCCCCTTCCCAAAATCCTAGCTATGTCCCTGGACCAAGTGTGTTTCTGAGCCTGATTAAATTGCAGACATGCCTTGTTCTGATAGTGGCAAGTATGTCCCTGGCAGACTTGAACAAATTCAGATCCAATGTGTATCAAACAGTCCAGATGTTGGAATCCAAACAAACTTTGTTGAATACACATAGTCAGTAATTCACCAGTCAGGGTTTAAGCCAAAACTAGCCCCCCAACAGCCAAGCCGTATATTAAAACCCCCAAAATCCAAACTCCACCCCAACCCCAGTGGGTGCCAAAATTAATACACACACACCCATTCCCACAGCCTATCCCCCTAATAGAAACCAACCCCTCTTCTGAACTTTCTCACCAACACTATCTCTTCTACCCAGTAAGGGCTGTTCAACAATGGAATGCACTCCTTCCTCGGAGGGTGATAGAGTCTCCTTCCTTGGAGGTCTTCAAGCAGAGGCTGGATGGCCATCTGTCAGGGATGCTTTGATTTGGATTTCCTGCATGGCAGAATGGGGTTGGACTGGATGGCCCTTGTGGTCTCTTCCAACTCTTTGATTCTATGATTCTACCCTCAGACATTTCCACCATCCACCCCCTCTCCTACAGTACCAGACACCGACCATACATATTCCATCCCCATTGCTCTCAAAACTAAGCTATCCAGCTGCACTCATCCCAACCTTTCTATGCCAACTAGGTATTAGCTATCCCCTATGTCACAATCAGTCTACCTATCAGTCCCAATAACAAGCAAGCATATAAGTTTATTATTTAAACACCAACCCCTCTCCATTCATTATTATTATTATTATTATTAACCTTTATTTATGAAGCGCTGTAAATTTACACAGCGCTGTACATGCAATCTTTTTAGTTAGACGGTTCCCTGCCCTCAGAACCCTGACAGAAACTATGCTTTCATGGTTCTGACGGTCCCATATGTAGTGACCATAGAAGTCTGGAGAGCTATAACAAGAATAGGAAGAGTCTGTGGAGGTACATCTCATGCGACTCCTGTCATACTATCTGTGATGCTCATACCAATGGCAGTGGTACTGAAAATGTCAAGACTTAACAGTATCTTTTGTAAAGGTACCTCAGACTCTCGGATGAATTAGAACTGGTAGAGGAAACGGAAGAGGAAAATCTGGATCTGGATTGCTTTGACCGCCAACATGGTGAGCACTAGAGGCAAAGGCCTAACTGTAGACAAAGTGGGGGGGTTGTCTTCTAGAAGGAGGTGTAACTGAGACCCACAATACAAGAAAGGTCCATAATTTCACCCTCTTACACATTCTCACTGTGGTGCCAAGTGGCCTCAACCACTTCCATTTTGGCAGATTCAGAGGGATTGTGATGGGTCTTGAGATACATGAAAGAACTGCTGGAGAGCCTACAGCCTCCAGTGCAGCTGAGACTGACTGAGTAGAAGAGGAAGGCAATGGCATAATATGGATAGCCCCTTTAGACAAGGTGATGGTGAATGGTGGTGATTATCCTTTTCCTTGGGATGTTTCTCCTTTTTATATTTATATTTATATGGATGAGCTGTCATTTCTAGCACAGCTTCCAGTAAATAACCAGGTGCAAGCAGGCATTGACTTATCATCACAATATCAAAATGAGCCTGTGAGGCCCTGAACGGCACAAACACTGACTCTACCCATGAACATTTGCCAGCAAAGCAAATGGAGGATTGGGTTGATAAGACCGAAGCCAAAGCCATGGCTGACTTTGATGTTGAAGCTTTCTCTGTTGTTGCCATGCTAATCTATCTCGAAGGCTGAGTAGACAGTATGCAGATTCCGACAATGTAAATAAAACATCAAACAATTAAAAATTACAAATTAAAAAACCCCAAACCCCAACCCTCCCCCAAACCTAAACAATCATCATAGAGGGACCACTGGTTCAAGATGCAACAGGGCATCTGTATGCAGTTGTGTATATAAGTTCAAGAGTCATTGCTTCAACACACATGCTTGCACACTGTATTTATTTTTTCTTGTAATTTGTAGAAATGAATTGCTGTTGTTGTCGATGTTGTTATTGTGCCTTCAAGTCATTTCTGATTTCTGATCATCCTAGAGTGAACCTATCACAGGGTTTTCTGAGGTGACTGTGTGTGACTGAGGCCCGTTACAGATGGGCATAAAGTACGGACTGGGTCCGTACTAGGGTTAGAAAGGGATGTCCCTTCTGGACGCCCCTAACCCTAATACGGACTGAGTCCGTACAAAATGGCGGCGCCCATTCCGCATGTTGCACGGTGTCATAACTGCGCCGCAAAGAGAAGTGCCATTTTGGCGCTTCTTATTTGCAGCGGGGAGGAGCCGTGCGGTTTGGATGCTGGGGCTCCTCTGCGCTGCAACTGGAAGCAGCGCGAGACCACCCATTTTGGGTGGTCTGTAACGCGCCTGAGTTTCCAAGTCTGAGCTGGGCATTGAACCCTGAACTCAAGAGTCATAGTCCATTGTTCAAACCACTGGACTATGTTCAAAACCACTGGACACGACGCTGGCTTTCCTGTAGTTTCTTGAAATTAAATGAATAGTTACCATACTAGCCGTCCCTCAAACTTTGACCCTTTTACTATTCCTCTGGTCAGAATACATATTGGTCTTGTTTTATTTTTCATAAAAATTAATCTTATTATGCAGTTAATATTTTTGTCAAAATAATTTTGACAACTGATTAATCACCAGCTCTTTTTGAAAAGGGGGCATCTAAAGGAAATGGGATGGATTCTTCCATCTCTAATATTAAATTAAATATGCCAGCTAAGTTATCAGAAAATTTTCCTAGGTCTCTGAAGAATTCAATATCTGCAAAATCTAGGTACAAGTTTAGTTGCTCTTATGCCTTCCTAACTATTGTGCAAATTAATTTTGAATCACAGTTTCACAGTTTCCAAGAACACCAGCAACATTTTCATCCCCAAAGTGTCAAAATACATTGTGTGTGTTGAAAGAAATTAAGACCTGTTACAGACTGCCAAAATAAAGCTGCTTGGGGTCTCTTTGGAGGTATGCTGTTTAAATGAAGCATGGGTCCTAAGAGTCTGGAGGTCGCACCAAAGCCACACTCCATTCCTAAGCACCAGAGTGCAGCTTTGGTGCAGCTTCCGGATTCTTAGGATGCATGCATCATTTAAACAGCATACCTCCAAAGAGACCCAAAGCAGCTTTATTTTGGCAGTCTGGAACAGGCCTCAGTTTTAGATTACGCATTTAAAGAGATTTTTTTTCATGCAGATGTATTCGTGCAGAAGCAGAAAGAAATAAACTTATGAACACAGGCAAAAGTGACACAAACTATAAATAGGCTTATCCATCCTAGTATCCTAGTTGCTATAGAGTATTTAGAACAAAGGATTCAATCAGTCAAGAGCTCAGTCGGTAATACCGACCCTGTTGCTATGTTAAATTTGTGACTGCCTTAATGTGCAAGAAAGAGGGCAAAGAAGAGAAAAACTGCTGTCATGACTCATGCGCAGCCGCTTACTCCATTGGCTTTCTGGAACAGGGAAAGAGCTCATCGCTATAGATTTGCCATCATATGACGGTTGACTTTTATTGTTAGTTGCTTTATGAATCTATTAGCTTAAGAGGAAGGATACAAATCTTCACTCCACCAAATAAATGGTCTGGAGACTTAGGCTGTTACAGACTGCCAAAATAAAGCTGCTTTGGGTCTCTTTGGGGGTATGCTGTTTAAATGGTGCATGCGTCCTAAGAATCCGGAAGCTGCACCAAAGCTGCCCTCCAGTGCTTAGGAATGGAGTGTGGCTTTGGCGCAACCTCCGGACTCTTAGGACCCAGGCATCATTTAAATAGCATACCTCCAAAGAGACCCAAAGCAGCTTTATTTTGGCAGTCTGGAACAGGCCTATAGTTTTCGCAATCCGCTCTAAACAGACCTGGCTGGTGAGATGGGTAGGGACTACTACCATTGTGCTGTGGGCACTCAATATATGTTGTGTTAAATTATTAATTCCCACAAGGAAGAAGGAAGAATTGAATCAATTTTCTCTCCACTGGGAGAAGTCTTTTAAAATTACGCAGTTTGTGGTCTTCTATGGGAAGAGAGTCTGTGACAGTGGGAAGGGGGATATCGGGAAAGTAGGGAGAATAGTAGCCAAACATCTACAGGTCATAGCCTTCCAGGATTGTTTCCTTGCCCTCATGCACCAATTCGGCACATAACATCAGGAGGCAAGTTCATTTGAGGCGTGTATACTCATACAAACGCACATGCATCTACACACTCGCTCAAAGCTAAAAGAAGGAAAGGGGAGGAAAAGAGGACAGCGGGCATTTGGCATATCTAATGGTAATACTCGCCTGCATTGATCTCCTCGGAGTCAAAGTAAAGCAGCAACACGGAAAAAGGGAAAGGGGGGCTTGAACCACATCGGAACACAAACTGACAGAGTGCCTGATAGAATCATAGAATGGTAGAGTTGGAAGAGACCCCAAGGGCTATCCAGTACAACCTCCTGCCATGCAGGAACTCTCAGTCAAAGCATCCCCAACAGATGGCCATCCAGCCTCTGCTTAAAGACCTCCAAGGAAGGAGACTCCATTACACTCCGAGGAAGGAGTGTCTTCCACTGTCGAACAGCCCTTACTCTCAGGAAGTTCCTCCTAATGTTGAGGTGGAATCTCTTTTCCTGCAGTTTGCATCCATTGCTCCTCATTCTCTGGAGCAGCAGAAAACAAGCTTGCTCCCTCCTCAATATGGCATCCCTTCAAATATTTAAACAGGGCTCTCATATCACTTCTTAACCTTCTCTTCTCCAGGCTAAACACTCCAAGCTCCCTAAGTCGTTCCTCATAAGACATGGTTTCCATACCTTTCACCATTTTAGTTCCCCTCCTTTGGACACGCTCAAGTTTCTCCACATACTTTTTAAAATGTGGTGTCCAGAACCAGACGCAATATTCCAGGTGAGACCTGACCAAAGCAGAATAGAGTGGCATTATTTCTTCCCTCGATCTAGACACTATACTTCTATTGATACATCCTAAAATCACATTGGCCTTGTTAGCTGCCGCATCGTACTGTTGACTCATGTTCAAATTGTGGTCTACTTGGACTCCTAGATCCCTTTCACACGTAGTCATTACAGTAGTCCAAACGTGATGCAACCAAGGCATGTACCACCGTGGCCAAATCGGGCTCCTCAAGGGACGGGCGCAGCTGGCACACAAGTTTTAAATGAGCGAAAGCACTCCTGGTCACAGCAGAGACATCTGTTGGGGATGCTTTGATCTGGATTTCCTGCATGGCAGAATGGGGTTGGATTGGATGGCCCTTGCCGTCTCTTCCAACTCTATGATTCTATGATTCTATGAGACCTGGGCCTCCAGGTTCAAAGCTGAGTCCAAGAGTACCCCCAAACTGCCAAAGAATATTGTCATATGCAAAAGAATGTTGTCACTGCTGTGGGAACATTAATGCAAAAAAGGGTAATTAACCAGAAATAATTAGCATGTTCTCATCATATCTTTAAAGAGAGAGAGAAATAAAAACAAATGCCCCCCCACAAACAACACGAGGATGATTTATTTACCCTTAATTTTAACTGTGAATCTATTACAAATCCATTCTGTACAAATGGCAGGCACAGAAACATTTCATAACAACATCCCAACTAGACGTAGACTGATTGGAGTCCCTTTCTACAGGCCAGAATGTCAATGTTTTGCAAGCATTTGATAAAAGAAAACACAGTCAAAAGGATTATCAGCGCACTGTATTTCTATCAGCTGAATTACTTTAATGCTAGCAGCAGCGCATGTCACTAGCATTTAAACTGTTCACTAGAACGTATCTGAATAACTGCTGACTTTTATATTCCTGCATAGAATATTGTCTGCTGTTTCCCTTTTTCTCATTTCGGTACAGTTTTGCTGCTCTCATGCTGAGGCCTGATTTACAAAGAGTTTCCATGTGGACTGGAGAACCGAACCACCGTACCAGAACCAAACCACTGAACCATGCCAGCTCTTAGATAAAACATGTGCTGTTCTTGTATGACTTCAAGTCGTTTCTGATTCATGGCAATCCTAAAGTGAAGCTATCATAGGATTTTCTTGGCAAGGTTTGTTCAGAGATGTTTTGCCATTGTCTTTCCCTAAACTGAGAGCTTAGATGATCAAACAGAAGCTGTCATACTTTGGCCACATCATGAGAAGGGATGATTCATTGGGAAAGACGATAATAGTGTGTTACAAACCGCCCTAAAGCGGCCGGTCTTCCTCCGCCGCCATTAGCTGTGGCGGGAAGCCCCAGTGGCCAGACTGCGAGGCTTCCGGCCGCAGCTAAAAAGGAGCGCCGAAATGGCACTCCTTTTTGGCCTCTGGAAATGGCAGCGCAAGGCGTGAGGCGCACACTCGCAGCATCACTTCTGTCGTGCCGTGTCTGGACGCACAGTGCCCACGACGTAAAGATGGCAGCGCCCATGTGGACGGGCGCTGCCATATAGTACGTGCTCCGCGCGTGTTAGGAACGGGGCTGGTTAGGAAGGGGCAACCCTTCCTAACCCTAGCACGCCCCTTCCTAACCCTAGTACACATAGAGTGCGTACTATATGGCGGTCTGTAACCCGCCAATGGTAGGAAAGGTGCAGGGAGGTAGAAAGAGAGGGAGGCCCCATGCTAGATGGATAGGCTCTGTTAAGGAGTTCATGGGTATGAATTTGCAAGACATAAGCAGAACAGTGGAGGATGGGGGTTCTTGGAGATGTTGTTAGGAAGGATCGAATTAGGGGGACTTTAATTAGCTCAAATTTAGCCGAGAGGTGGCCCTAACAATACCACGTGCCAGGATCAGGTTCCTATGTGTATACCAGAGGTCACCAGTACACCCCAAGAGAAAGAGACTCTGATACCAATTAGGTGCAACTAATCTAATAACATTTCTTAAAGCACAAGTAAAGCCACACAGCAAAAGGGGCACACCAACACATACACACACATTCAATGCTACAGCAAGGGAGGGGTGAGTTCGGGAGATAGGTTGAGGAGGAGAGGCACCAGTAGGATATACTACCTTAGAAGTCTTCTCTGGGAAGTCCTGATGCAGCTTGGATGGACAGTGGATCACGGCCGCAGGAGCGGAAAGAAGGCTGCGGACACTTAAGAGCTGGGTTCAAGTTGGTGACAGTGAGAGCTCAGTGTAGTTCAGTGATTTCAGCAGAGCTTAATGCTCAGAGAACCCAGGCTCGGAAAACTCAATGCTCAAAAGCCCAAGGAGGGTCTGAAAACCCAAGGTTTATATAGTGCTAAACGTATCCGAAGGCTATGGGACTTGCTAGACAAAGGCGCTGATTGCTTGGGCATTGTTAAGCCGAGAGCAAGCAATGGGTTGCACAATGCACTAGGTCAGGTCACCATTTGGAAGGGCAGCCGACTTGATTGCTGAGCCGTTAAGCTGATCACTAGCTGATTAAGTGAGAAGCCAAGTCTATTGTCTTTATTTGGGCTAGCAGAGGCAAATCTGGTTTGGTGACTCCCAAGACTTCCTATGGAATTTCCCAATTCTAGCTTTTTCTCTTGGTCAGGTGAGCTGCCTACATGGTCTCTCCGCTTTTAGGTTAATGGCGGGTCCTCTATGGGGTCATATCACAGACCGCATGTACACCAAATTTTATATAAATCCAAACTTGGTAACAATGTCTCATCAACAGGGTTGTCATGAGTCAAGATCGGGTCAAAAATAATTAACAACAACACACAACAACAACAACAACAATAGCAAAGAGGTGCGAGAACTCTGGAAGACTAGGGGCCAGTGTTAACCCACCAGGAGACCTCAGAATGCTGCATCCACTTTGCAAGAATGTCATGGGGAACCTTGTCAAAGGCCTTACTGAAATCAAGATATACTACATCTACGGCATTCCCTTCATCTATCAATCTCTGTTTAATGATCTGCTCCAGAATCTTTCCTGGTATTGATGTCAGACTAACTGGATGATAATTGTTGGGATCCACTTTTTCCCCTTTTTTGAAGATAGGGACCAGGGACGTAGCCAGGATTTTAGGAAGGGGGGGTCCAGGCTAAGTGCCACCATTATAATGGGGATTGGGTGCGGCGGCGCAGCAGCACACACCATTCATTTTTCTAATGGAAGGGGGGGTCCAGACCCCAAGAACCCCCCCCCCTTGGCTACGTCCCTGTAGGGACAACGTTTGCCCTCCTCCAGTCGGCTGGGACTTCTCCTGTTCTCCAGGAGTTCTCAAAGATTATTGCCAATGGTTCCTATAATAAACGGAGGTCACTAGATTGTTTATTTCTGTTTTGGTTCCCAAGTTCATGAAGCTAGCTTTCTGCTCGAGGGCCATTTAAGGCTATGCCTCCTTCGTTTAAGTATAATTCTTTCTTTCTGCTACACCACATTCTTTCTCTTTCTACTTATATACCTTCCTTTAAGTAGCCTTTCAGAGAAAGCAAAAAGTCACCAGAGCATAACAGGTGAAGAACAAGTACATACCTTTTTAAATCTGAAGTGTTCTCTGTACTAACATGGACTATTCTCTGTCTTTAAAAGCACTTTCTCAACTTCACCTAATTTGATTCAAAACTATTTTTTCTTTCTTTTCATATGCCATAAAAGGGGCAATAGCCCCGGATACTGATTGTAAGACAGAAAATAATAATGGATACATAGGAAGAATCTTTCAAAGTAGAGCAGATTCTATTTTCTTTTCTTTTTTAGTAGAATAAATGCCTCAGGGATTTCATTCAAAATGATTCTCTTCAAGTTTTATTAAAATCAATAGGAGATGTTATTACAGTATAAATTAAATGAGATGTTATTTGCTCCTGAACTTTCAAAAGCAAGCATATGAAAATCGCTTCAAGCTACTGTGGTCATCCTGATGTCTAAGTGAAGGCTTTCTAAGTTTAGCCATGGAGCCTGAACCTTTTCTTGTTGGATCTCCCCTCACCTTCCCCAAGTAAATGACCAAGAAAAATCATTCACATATAAGAGTTGAGCTGGATCCTTTTACGTGAACATTTTATTTCCAATGGAGAGCATAGAAACAGGACATGAATGAGTAATAGCTGCTTCTAGAACCTGGAAGAATGGATGCAAGCTCCAGGAAAAGAGCTTCCAGCTCAACATTAGGAGGAACCTCCTGACAGTAAGGGCTGTTCGACAGTGGAACAAACTCCTTCCTCAGAGTGTAGTGGGGTCTCCTTCCTTGGAGGTCTTCAAACGGAGTCTGGATGGCCATCTGTCAATGGGGATGCTTTGATTTGGATTCCCTGCATGGCAGAATGGGGTTGGACTGGATGACCCTAGCGGTCTCTTCCAACTCTACGATTCTATGATTCTATGTTCCCAGGAACTAATCTTGAGAGACATACTGCCGCTAATACTGAAGGTAATAATGTATAGGCGCAACGATAAGAAGCATTATGATGGACTTAACGATGGAGAGTGTCACTGAATCTTTGTGGTAGTTGTTGTTGTGTACCTTCAAGTCATTTCCAACTTAAGGTGACCCTAAAGTCCTTATGCTGAAGATCCTATCAGGGGGTTTTCTTGGAACAACTTGTTGAGAGGAGCTTTGCCTTTGCCTTCTTCTACAGTTGAGAGAGGATTCAAACACTGGTCTGAAGCCATAGGAGATTATCAGACGGGAGATGAGAGTGAATCCCGTCCTTCCCTTTGACACTGCTCCAAATACTTAAACAGGGCTATCATGTCACCTCTTAACCATCTCTTCTCCATGCTAAACATATCCAGCTCCTTAAGTCTTTCCTCATAACTCATGGTTTCCAGACCCTTCACCATTTTGGTCACCCTCCTCTGGACACGGTCCAGTTTATCAATGTCCTTTCTGAATTGTGGCGCCCAGAACTGGATAGAAGGGGCTATAGACTCTATTGGGGGAACACATCAGACCTCTATACAGACTTCTGGACTGTTGTTGTCTTTCTGGTAATTTGGCAAAGTGGCCACTTGCATTTTCAGCTTTTGTGTTCCAGTTTTTTTTTTGTCTCTGTTCCGCTTCTGAAATGCAAACATGTTTCTGTAGCAGTGTTTCGGAGCAGTGAATACTCACAAGACCCAAATGTTTCATTCAGGGAACAAATGTAGGCCAGATGACCAAAAGCAGAGAATGCGACAGAAATTAGTAGAGCGGAACACTCCAAATGATGCACTAATAATCTCCTCCATGGTCTAGCAATACATTTTCCTCTGTTGGAACATTGGTAGCAAGCAGCTTTTCAAACAGGCCATTCAAATATCTAATCAATAGTTTAAAGTGAAAAAGAAAAAGAAAAAGAAAAAAGTTTAAAGCAAAACTTTAAACATCTGCACAGAAGATCCAAAAGGATTTCCCCTCACCCTCAGAAGCTGACTTGTACACCTGCTATCCTGTAATCGCCTTAAGCTTTTGTCTGCATGGCAGAACTGAGCAAATAACCCATATGCTCAGAGCAGTATTTCTAAGACTCTAGTACAGGGGTTCCCAACCTGGGGGTCGCAACCCTTTTGGGGGTCGCCAGGTTGGGAATCCCCCTTGCCTCCCCCTCCTCTTCTCCCCATGGGTGCTGGTGCTGGTGCCAGCACCCTCGGGGAGAAAGGGACGGGGCTCCTTCTTCCTCCCCTTCTCTCCACTGTTGCCAGAGAACTGCGGGGAGAAGGGGACGGGGTCTGGGCTCCTTCCTTTTCCCTTTCTCTCCGCGGCTGCAAGGCACCCATGGGGAGAAGGGGACAGAGTCGGGGCTCCCTCCTCCTCTTCTCTCCGCGGCTGCCAGACAACCGTGGGGAGAAGGGGACAGGGTCGGGGCTCCTTCCTCTTCCCTTTCTTTCCACGGATGCAAGGCACCCGCGGGGAGAAGGGGACAGGGTTGGGGCTCCCTCCTCCTCTTCTCTCTGCGGCTGCCAGACAACTGTGGGGAGAAGGGGACAGGGTCGGGGCTCCTTCTCATATCTCTGCGGCTGCCAGGCAACCTCAGGGAGAAGGGCACTGGGTCGGGGCTCCTTCCTCTTCCCCTTCTCCCCGCGGCTGCCAGACAACCGCGGGGAGAGGGGGAAGGGGATGGGACTGCAAGCCCCAGCGGCCTTTGCAGCCAGAAGTCCTGCTCCTTTTCCCCGGCGGCCTCCCTAATTGGTTGGGAGGCCAAGAAGGGGTGGAACATCTGGCCACAAAGGCCACTAGGGCTTGTAGGCAGCTGAAAGTCCCGCTCCTTCCCGGCCTCCCAACCAATCATTTATCGAACTCTGCCTATGGTTATTGTTGGATTTTAAAATGTTAGTTTTATATTGTTTAATCTTGTTTTAAGGGGGGTACTACATGTATATGGATATATATTTAGCCTGTTGTATGCCGCTTTTATTTTGCCTGGCGAAAAGCGGGATAAACATTTAATTTTAATTTTAATTAAATTTTAAGATCTCTCTACTTACTGATTCTACAGACTAACATGGCCAGACCTTTGAATTTAACACCATTGATTTATTTGTGGTGTAAAAGCTACAGCACCTTCCTTCGTCACAGATACTGTTCTGTGGGTCACCATTTCCCAGGGAGAAATTATAACCTACTTTGAGCTACAAATGAAAGAATAAGAAACTGTTCTCTGGATTTTCCCTTGGACAGGGTCGTAGCCGGGGGGGGGGGTCTTGGGGTCCGGACCCCCCTTCCATTAGAAAAATGAATGGTGCGTGCTGCTGCGCCGCCATGTCCAAGCCCCATTATAATGGTGGCACTTAGCCTGGAACCCCCCTTCCTAAAATCCTAGCTACGTCCCTGCTTCCTTCCTTCCTTCCTTCCTTCCTTCCTTCCTTCCTTCCTTCTTTCCTTCCTTCCTTCCTTCCTTCAGGGATGTAGCCAAGGGGAGGGGTTCTTGGGGTCCAGACCCCCCCTTCCATTAGAAAAATGAATGGTGCGTGCTGCTGCGCCACCGCGCCCAAGCCCCATTATAATGGTGGCACTTAGTCTGGACCCCTCCTTCCTAAAATCCTGACTACATCCCTGCCTTGGAGAGTAGGAGTGCTGCCAGTAAAGCAAAGATACTGGAGTTCTTACAATGCTTTCACCAAGGGGACCAGTTTCTATTGTGAATGAGTCCATGTATTCATTCCTCTGGCTAATAGAAATGGGACAACTGTGTCAGTTGTCTGATGTACTGAGCAGCGTCAGATGAGCATAGATTGAAAAACAGATTGTGGTTTAAGAAGATTGCGTAGGAGAGGGAAGCATTGAGCATGCCGTTTTCTTTAGTTGCACTGGCCCAGATTCACAATAGCAGTGAGCATTCTGCGAGAATAAAAAGAATCAAGGAATGGCACAGAGAGGAAAGAATTGATCCGGAGGAGTAGTCATCCCTTTATTCATCTCTGTGATATTGAGTCCTGGAGGCCTGAGTCAAAAGCTCAGGACTACCTGCCATAGCTGAAACACATGAACCACAGAACAATGTTCAAAATCAAGACGTAATTAGTAAAAGAAGGCTGAAGGCATTATAATGATGATAAATGACAGCCTAGCAGGAGAAATGGTCTTTCCTTTTATTTGCTGCGCCTGATAGCAGAGAAATGCAGCTTAGCTTTAGCAAAATTTCATGTTGCTATCCATCACTGCATGTTTATAACGCTCACCTTTCATGCACAAAAAGTGACATTTTAAGAACAGGTTGTCAGTAGTATGTTGCTTATCAAGCTATTAGCTTTTCACACAGTAATGCAGGCAAGTGACTGGGAACTGTTACAATTCAAACCTAGGTATTTTCTCACCACGGCAATGGTAATGGCAATGAAGAAGGAACTGCACACCAGCCAGGGCATAGATATTAGGATGCAGATACAGAGCGCGATGCCATGGGGGGGGGACCCCGGATTAGCAGCAAATTAAACAGTCGCACTAGCTAAATCCCAGTTTAGTCACTCGTCATCTTCATTTCCTCAGAATGCCTCCTGGCTCAAAAAACAAAAACCAAGATTGAGGAATATCATACCCCAAAGTCATGTGTTTTCTCAGGCCCCATACAGACAGGCCAAAATAAAGCTGCTTCGGGTCACTTTGGAGATATGCTGTTTAAATGATGCATATGTCCTGAGAGTCCAGAAGTTGTGCCAAAGCCATGCTCCAGTCCTAAGGACTGGAGTGTGGCTTTGGTGTGGCTTCTGGAATCTTAGGACGCATCCATCATTTAAACAGCATACCTCCAAAGTGACCCGAAGCAGCTTTATTTTGACCTGTCTGTATGGGGCCATAGTCTTTTTTTCCTGGAAGCAACCTCACACACAGCCCTGCTCAGGTCCTCCAGACTTGGGGACATGGCTTTCTTGATTCCACCTCACTATGCCATCTTCCTCTTTTCCTCTTATTTATTAAGTTCTGCGGTGGGCCCCCACATTTTTTTCTGGGGTTAGGGGTGCAGGACCCCCATGAAAGTGGAAAAAATCTGCAAAAGGCAGTGTAACAACCTTTATTTAGAACATCCCACTTCTAAAAGAGGGGCATTGATTTGTGCTGTGTCTGTTTAGATTGTAAGCTTGAGGGCAGGGAACCGTCTAATTGCAAAGATTGTGTGCAGAGCACTGTGTAAATTTACAGCGCTATATAAATAAAGCTTAATAATAGTAGTAGTAGTAGTACTGTACTTTATATTAAAAGGAGCCACTCTCTTTCTCTAAATAGCGTGGCAAAAGGCAAGCACTTAGTTCAGTGGTTCCCAACCTTTGGGGGCCGAACAACCCTTTCACAGGGGTCGCCTAAGACCATAGGAAACCACATATTTGCATGTAGCAATGAAAGTAATTGTATGGTTGGGGGTCGCCACAACATGAGGAACTGTATTAAAGGGTCGCGGCATTAGAAAGGTTGGGAACCACTGACTTAGTTCATCCTGTAGTCCCTAAACTTTAAAGGAAGAACTGCAGGGACGTAGCCAGGATTTTAGGAAGGTGGTATCCAGACTAAGTGCCACCATTATAATGGGGCTTGGGCACAGCGGCGCAGCAGCACACACCATTCATTTTCCTAATGGAAGGGGGGGTCCGGACCCCAAGAACCCCCCCTTGGCTACGTCCCTGAGCACTGACCCCCCGCAGTCTCTCAACCAAACAGCCTGCCAGAATTTTGTAAGTACTTAGGGAACATTCATTGGCGTAATTCTTTACATGCTTTGTTAAATGTCCCTAAATTTTACCCTTAACGTATCCATGGGTCATATCAAAATCTATAATTTTGGCCCCCAAACCTGCCCTCGATTTATGAAGTCAATTTATAGTCGAGTATATATGGTCTACATATGCCAGCTACACATATTGCCTCTGATTAGGGGAACAAAGCAAAAAATGAAGTCGGCACCTATAGCTTTAATGGTTGTGTGGAAGTTCAGCAATTGCTCCGGGTAAAAAGCAATACATGCTGAAATCCCCAGTTTTATGCAACCGTTAAATGTCCAGGAACCTTCATAATCACGATCATAAGTTGTAATTCTGCAAATTAGTTCTGCAAATCTGGTTTTAGAATTAGAACAAGGGACATGAGACAGGACTACCACCTGCTCCATCGTCTCAATTGTAGTATCCCATCTAAGTCTGAATATGCTTTTCTTTCCTGTGTTGCTGGTCTGTACTCTCAAGTTCAGTCTTCCTCTTTCCCTCATCTACATGTAAATAATCTATGAAGATCCGCTCTTTAGATGATCGACCATCAGTGGATTGCCTCTCGAAAGAAACGCCAGCGCTTTTAAAGAGATATGCAGCTTTGCAGTGAGCAAACTCCAGAAAACCATTAACAAGAAAGCAGCAACATTATAAATAATTTATGGCACTGTAAACACACAGAAAGGTTATCTATCTTTCAGGATGAGGAGCACAGCACACACTTCTTTAGCTTTAAAGTTCTTCTTTTCATACAATCTTAGCCGAAGTGGCATATAAACATGAAATATTGCCACCATCAGCCTTCATTTCAGCCATCTATTTCCCTCTTATGCAGTTTTTATAGTTCACAGAGATGGCTATTTAAAGAGGCAATTCTGTTGTTCTGAAGCCAAATAAAGATCTACTGTATGCTGCAAAGTGTGGAGTAAGCAGGTCTACCCAATCCCTCTTTTTCACTTAGGCAAAGTCTACAAGTGTAACCACTCACAAATGATAAAACTAACAAGTCTACAGCATTCGGTATGATATGTAATACGATAGCTGCTGGTACCGCTGTCTCACCCAGTCTTTGGCCTGTTGGACCTTCCACGTGATCGGCTACAGGATTGCACAATTGACTGACCGTTCACACCACATTGGTATACCCAGTGACACCTTGGCAATGATCACATAACACCGGTTTTGAAATCCCTTCACTGGTTGCCAATTAGTTTCCGGGCAAGGTCCAAGGTGTTGGTGATTACCTTCAAAGCCCTACATGGCTTGGGTCCAGAATACTTAAGGGAATTATGAGGAAGCTTTATACTGGTAGGTTTAATAATAACACAACACTGAGCACAAAAAAGACACTTTAAAAAGCGGTGGCGGAACAATCAACACGGAGCCGTGACTCGTGTTTCCCCTTCGCGGTCGTGGTTGCCTCCAGTCCGTACTGCTCCTCCGTCCAGATTTCTCTTTAAAGATGAAATCAAGCAATAAGCCGGAGCGTCGGACCTTTAGATGGCCCCTCTGCCTCCCCTTTAATAAGGGGATACTTTTGAGCAAGTGGTACCTTACCCCACCGCTCCCGTCACCACCAAGCCGCAATTACCCCTCTGGAGCTTCTCGTCAAGGGTGATCAAAGCACCACCATGCCACCGGAAGTCCCTCAGTGATTACCTTTAAAGCCCTACATGGCTTGGGTCCAGAATACTTAAGGGATCGATGTCATGGCCAGCCAAGATCAGCTCTCGGAGGATGAGCCTCCTCCAGAGCAAGAGCTGATTGAGGCTACACCAGGTGGCAATCCTGCTCTGCCAGGTCCCAGCTGTGCTCTCCCAGCCCCAGAGGAGGAGGCCCAACCAGGTCCTAGTGCTAGAGAGGGGCCTCCTATGGGGCAACAGCCTAGTGGTGACTCTGGGGAGGAAGCTTGCCTGGAGGTGCCTACGTTCAAAGAGAGAAGGACTGAGAATGCTTGCAGGCGCAGATCCAAGAGGATTGCAGAGAGGCAATCAGCCAACCAGCCTCAGATGGCATGGGGGAGAGTTTCCCTTACTTAAACTGTTGAGAGACCTTCACTGTTTGCCAGAGTTTATTGCATGATCCCTTGGTGTGATTGCTGCTAGCACTGGCTTCTTGTATCTTGATTCCTTGTTGCTTTGACCTCGGACCGGACCCTTGTTATCTTCTGGCTGCTTTGACCTCAGACTGTTTTGACCACTCTGACTCCCAGTATCCTGACTTTGGCTTGGCTTTCGGTTTGCTTTGTCTTCTGGTATCCTGACCTCGGCTTGACTTCTCGGACTGCTTTCACGCTGAATCCTTGCAAGGTCTGTGTTTTGCATCCACTTGCTTAGCTGAGCCATTGTTATTGGCGTGTCTGTGAGTGCTGGCTGCAGTCCAGGACAATCGCCTTCGTCCGTACTGTCCGTCCCGCACTCTAAGGTCCTCGGGGAAGAATCTACTTTAGCCAATAAAATCTAGGCTAACTTCAGTCATCCAGAGGGCTTTCTCCATCGCTGCTCCAAAGCTATGGAATGACTTGTCGAAGGGGATCCACCACATTTCTACTCTTACAGCCGTTAAGAAGGCTCTTAAGACGGAGCTCTTCCGGCAGGCCTTCCCTACCTAGCTCCTCTCCCCATTTACTGTGACTTATGTCACTCTGTCCACCAATTCTTCTCTTAAATTTAATGAGAAGAATTAAATTAATACAAAATAAAATCCTTGCCTCTTTCAGAGCTATCCTACCCTTTCAAGATCTTGGGCGATAGGACCTGGAATCCTCTGAATACAGAATAGGGTCCTTGCCATAAAGGTGCAATCTGCTTCCCTTCCAGATCCATTATAAAAAAAGAAGAAGAAGATAAAACCTAGCCCCTGATGTTCTCGATTGCATACGGTCTATTGCCAGGGATTGCCCTGAGGGTGTGTTTTTTATCATGCAAATTAATTCTGTGGGTGCCTCATGGTTGGCTTTCCATCTGTTCTCGCTGCAAACTCTGTCCAGAAGCCAAAACAGTAGAAACTGTCAAATATTTCACAGCTGTTTAGCTATTTTGGTAACGTGCACTTTGGAAATACCTGCCAAAGCACCGATATCCTCCAGCGGCCTTTTTCTCGAGTGTTAAGAGAAAGCAGATGTTACCAATAGCTTTTCAACCTTTGCTAGAACAATACGCTCTAAGACCACAAAAGGAGGGTGCAATTCCTCTCGATTAGAATAACTGGCAGTGTAACGAAATTAGGATTTAGGAAGCATAATTCCAGAATTATAATTCATAGCAGAAACTGACATCATCTGGCACAGTTCGAAATGCTGGAGGAGTTCTTGTACTGACAGGTGAATGAGGCAACAACAAAGCTTTCAAGTTTTTATCATTGTTCATGCTGGAGTATCTTGGGACTTTATCATGTGCTGCTTTTAAATTGCATTGTTAATTGGATAATAGTACCTTTGGCCATAACTATGGCATGACACCTTCTCACTCTCATCACTGTCTTGATGAGACAGAGGTGGGGGAGGCAGTTACTTCTACAAGTAGATAGATGGAGACACAAGGACATGTTGATCTGGATTCTGCTCTGCAGAGGCACGCTAATGGATGGGAATGCACAGCACTGCAGATTTAAGACGGCCAGGCTCCTCTCAAACTGTGGCGCGTTACTGATCGCCCAAAAGCGGGCGGTCTGCTGCCGCCGTCATTAGCTGCGCCGAGAAGCCCCAGCGGCCAAACCGCGAGGCTTCCCGGCGCAGCTAAAAAGAAGCGCCAAAATGGCGCTTCTTCTTCAGACCCATAAGTGGCGCCACGAGGTGCAAGTTGTGCACTCGCAGCATCACTTTCGCCGCGCGACATTCGGACGCAGTGCATCCGAGACGTCAAAATGGCGGCCCCCATGTGGATAGGGGCCGCCATTTAGTATGCACTCTGCACATACTAGGGTCAAGGGCCGTGATGAAGGTAAGACCCTTCCTAATCCTAGTACGTGCGGAGCGCGTACTTTGTGCGCGTCTGTAACGTGCCTATATATCCTGACAGGAAAAAGTAGGCTATGTTCAGAGCCATATTCACATTGTTGTTGCATGCCTTCAAGTTGTTTCTGACTTGTGGTGATGCTATCATAGGGGTTTCATGGCAAGTTTCTTCAGGGGGAGGTGTTGACGTTGCCATCCTCTGAGGCTGAGAAAGTCGACTTGCCCAAGGTCTCCCAGTGGGTTTCCATAGCTGAGCTGGGATTTGGACTCTGGTCTCCCAGTGTCACCACTCTCTCCCAGTTGCGTATTCCAGATATGGCCTTGTCTGCATGAGCAAAAGCCATTCTCACTCTTACACCGGTGCCATTTCCATGATGCAAGGGGATGTCTGGTGAAGTACTGCAGGCTTTCCCCATTAACCCAACTTTGTCCTGGAGCTGGCAAAATCACAGGTAGCCTTGGTATTTCTCCCACCATGTGATTGGGATGTCCCTCTGCACTCTGTCCTCATTGGTCACATGGGAAAGCCCATCCTCTGGAGAAGTCCACAGACCTCCTTCAGGTCCAAGAGCTGTGGCCTAGGACTGAGTCCTGTGGCCAAGGACAGAGTCATCCTGGCTGATGCATGCAAACAACGCTGCACAGCCGCACTAGCTTTGGCCTGGTGTGTGCGGTCATCACTGTGGCCAATCCAGGGCCAGTGCTGGAAGGGGTGACCAGATGTCCTACCTGCAAAGGAGGACAAGACACTGTAGAGCAGTGGTTCCCAACCTTCCTAATGCCGCGTCCCTTTAATACAGTTCCTCATATTGTGGTGACCCAAACCCATGAAATTATTTTTGTTGCTACTTCATAACTTTAATTAAATAGGTGTTTTCCAATGGTCTTAGACAACCCCCATGAAAGGGGTCATTTGACCCCCAAAGGGGTCCCGACCCACAGGTTGGGAACCACTGCTGTAGAGCATTCAAGAAAAATATAGGACATAACCAAATAAAAGCTAAAAGCAATGATATAAATGTAAACTCATGCTTTTTAGCCATGCTAAAAATGGAGGACATTTTGAAATTCCACCTGAACAGAAAGTTGAAATGTAGGACTTGTTCTGGGAAAGGAGGCTGTCTGGTCGCTTTGGTGCTCCAAACTTTTGATCACTGCAGATGGCTGAAGATAATCAGAGATACACACTTGTGAGACATCACTTTGGAAATGATTTCCTCTACTTCTCATTTTAAATGCTAACTTGAGCAGCATTTGTCTTAACTATGATGATGATTACTGTTTCCTTCTATATCCAGAATAAATAAAGCCTTATTGCTCTTATTTATTCCGGATGCAGAAGGCAGAAGGCAGGTTGAGAAAGCGGTGTCCTGCTATGGACACCGCTTTCTCAACCCCTCCTAGCGCTGTTGCTTGGCTGAAGCAGAAGCCGAAGCTCCTTCATTTCATAGCCAATTATCCAGGCTGCTTGCCTTTTACACCCCATGACACAGGCCCATAAGGATAATTGGGTTTAATATGCCATGCCCTTCCTTTAAACAAAAAAAGGAGAGAGACCTTTCGTCGACAATAAAATACAAGCGATTTTCTCTAATCAACTTTAACAAGCGATTAAACTGTTCATTTTGCTTCATGGCCAACTGCAGGCTGCATTACCTCTTAGTGTCTTAGACAAGGGCTAATTGTTACATCACTGCATCTTACTGGCTTGTATAGCACACGCAGACGTCCTCCAAGAGGCCCTGTTCTGTCCCGTTCCGTCCCCCGGCGCGCACCCGTTCGCGTCCAGTCCTGATGGGCGTGATTTTTGCCTGACGGATTACCTTCCGTCTGCAAAAAATGGCGCCCGTCAGGACTGGACGCGAACGGGTGCGCGCCGGGGGACGGAACAGGACCTCTTGGAGGACGTCTGCGTATGAGATAAAGTCCGTTTTTGGGCTGTCGTGCGCGCACACGAGAGTCCTCCTCCAGTCCCCAGAACGTTTACATTTGTGTGTGCGATAAGGTCCTGCATCTTACTGGCTTGTATAGCTAGGTTCTTTCACCCTAAACTCTTTCATTCTGGAGGGACATCTGATATGGCCTGACACCTTTATCCGTCTTTTAAAAGTGGTTATTGGTAGATAACACTTATACAGGATGCCTCTTATTTCATCTACTATATCAGCTGTTGAATGCTGATTGACAAACCACTGCAAGTGGCATAGGAGGAAACAAATATTATGTGTTCACAACTCAGGGGCGATTGAGCTACTTTGGCTGCAGAGGACTGGGTGCCACCTTTTCGAATCACATCTCATGATACGGTTCCTCAGCTGTCGTGATACAATTAATTTAGGAAGATATCATCCAAGGGTAGCTGTGTTGGCCATATAGCAACTCTAGTAAAAAAAATCCACCAAACAGTGATACCTTTATCGGGAAACTAAAATGCACCATATACAGGTTGCAAGCTTTCAAAGCTTCACTGGCTTCTTCCTCAGCAGGGACATAGCCAAGAGGGAGGTTCTTGGGGTCCGGATCCCCCCCTTCCATTAGAAAAATGAATGGTGTGTGCTGCTGCGCCACCGCACTCAAGCCCCATTATAAGGGTGGCACTTAGTCTGGATCCCCCTTCCTAAAATCCTGGCTACGTCCCTGTCCTCAGGCAAGATGTTACAAACCAAACATGAGGGGGAAATGGATGTTAGTCATAGGCCTACATTTTGCTGTTGCTCTTCTTGGTTAAGATGGTATGGAGGGGCATATCTTGCAGGCTGACAGCTCCTACTTCTGGCCATGTAGCAACTGAGAGATTCTCAAAGTCCAGGAAAGGTAACTATTTTGGATCTGATCCTAACCAACAAGGATGACTTGGTTAATGGGGTGCAAGTGGTGGGATCCTTAGGTGGAAGTGACCATGTTCTCCTGGAGTTTGTTATACAATGGAAAGGAGAAGCCAGGCATAGTCAGACACGCATCCTAGACTTTAGGAGAGCGGATTTCAGTAGACTTAGAGAGGTATTGAGGGTGATCCCGTGGTCAGAAATACTAAAAGATAAAGGAGTTCAGGACGGATGGGAGTTTCTCAAAAGACAGATACTGAAGGCACAATCTCAAACAGTTCCAGTGAGGAAGGAAAACAGGAGATGTCTCAAGAAACCAGGATGGATGACTAAGGGACTTTCAACTGAGCTAGGTTTTAAAGGAAACATGTATAAGAAATGGAAAAAGGGGGAAATCACCAAAGAGGAATTCAAAGAAATAGCAAGCACATGTAGGGATAAAGTCAGAAAAGCTAAAGCGCAGAATGAACTCAGGCTTGCTAGAGAGGTTAAGAACAACAAAAAGGACTTATTTGGATATGTCCACAGCAAAAGGAAGAAGAAGGAAACGGTAGGTTCACTGCGTGGAGAAGATGGCAAAATGCTAACAGAAGACAGAGAAAAGGCAGAATTACTCAACACCTTCTTTGCCTCAGTCTTCTCAGAAAAGGCAAAGGGTGCTCAACCTGAGGATAATGGAGCAGAGGAAAGAATAGGGGAATTTCAGCACAGAATAAGTAAAGAGATAGTACAGGAATACCTGGTTAATCTATATGAAGTCTCTAAGACCAGATGGACTCCATCCAAGGGTATTAAAAGAACTGGCAAATGTAATATCGGAGCCATTGGCAATAATCTTTGAGGACTCCTGGAAAACAGGAGAGATCCCAGCCAACTGGCGGAGGGCAAATGTCGTCCCCATCTTCAAAAAGGGGGGAAAAGAGGATCCCAACAATTATCGTCCAGTTAGTCTGACATCAATATCAGGAAAGATTCTGGAGCAGATCATTAAACAGAGAGTCTGTGAACATCTAGAAAGCAATGCCATAATCACAAAAAGTCAACATGGGTTTCAGAGAAAGAAGTCATGCCAGACAAACCTGATCTCTTTCTTTGATAAAATGACCAGCTTGGTAGATGAAGGGAATGCTGTGGATATAGTATATCTTGATTTCACTAAGGCCTTTGACAAAGTTCCCCATGACATTCTTGCAAATAAGCTTGTAAAATGTGGGCTAGACAAGGCAACTGTTAAATGGATCTGTAATTGGTTGACCGGCCGAACCCAAAGGGTGCTCAACAATGGCACCTTTTCATCCTGGAGAGAAGTGACCAGTGGAGTCCCACAGGGCTCTGTCCTGGGCCCAGTGCTATTCAACATCTTTATCAATGACTTGGAGGACAGAACTGGGGGCATACTTATCAAATTTGCAGATGACACCAAATTAGGGGGAATAGCTAATACCCCAGAGGACAGCATCAAGATTCAAAATGACCTGAATAGACTAGAAAGCTGGGCCAAAGCTAACAAAATGAAATTCAACACGGAGAAATGTAAGGTACTGCACTTAGGGCGGAAAAATAAAATGCACAGATATAGGATGGGTGACACCTGGCTGAATGAAACTACGTGTGAAAGGGATCTGGGAGTCCAAGTAGACCACAAGTTGAACATGAGTCAACAGTGCGACGCGGCAGCTAAAAAGACCAATGCAATTTTAGGCTGCATCAATAAAAGTATAGTATCTAGACCAAGGGAAGTAATAGTGCCACTGTATTCTGCTCTGGTCAGGCCCCACCTGGAATATTCTGTCCAGTTCTGGGCAGCACAATTTAAAAAGGATGTGGAGAAACTGGAGCATGTCCAAAGGAGAGCGACTAAAATGGTGAAGGATCTGGAAGCCATGCCCTACAAGGAAAGCCTTAGGGAGCTGGGGATGTTTAGCCTGTAGAAGAGAAGGTTAAGAGATGATATGATAGCCCTGTTTAAATATTTGAAGGGATGTCATATTGAGGAGGGAGCAAACTTGTTTTCCGCTGCTCCAGAGACTAGGACCCGGAGCAATGGAGTTTCTCTCCTTGGAGGTCTTCAAACGGAGGCTGGATGGCCATCTGTCGGGGATGCTTTGATTTGGATTTCCTGCATGGCAGAATGGGGTTGGACTGGATGGCCCTTGCGGTCTCTTCCAACTCTATGATTCTATGATTCTATGAACACAAACACTAGTGCAGAACCTCTGAACCTCAGTTCCCCATTCTGTCAAATCTGACTGAACTTTTGAATGAATGAACTGTGAAGTCTCAGTAGAATCAAATAAGCAGCAATGCAACAAAGAGAACTGTCCCTGTTGTGGATTTATAGCTTTCAATTTTTAGCATCTTATCTCTCCAATGTATTCCCTAAGGTGATATTTGATTGGCAGGGCCATTGATTTAATGTTACAGTAGCTGCATTCAGAAAATGGCACAGTGATGCAGCTTAGACTGTATGTATCTGTAGGGCCACTTGACTGCCCATCAGCTGAACTATCCTAAAGCATTATATGGATTCCATTGATTATAATTAGGTAGGAACGTCAGTGATTGCTTCTGGCACATGTAGCATCCTGAATGCATTATAACACTGCATCTTCATTAATTCTCTCTGCCTGTGAAGCATTTTAGTCAAAAGACTTACACTCATAGTAAATGTTTCATGTATATATGAGAGATAAAAATCAGACTATAGAGCGCAATGGGGCCTTTAAAGACAGCCATATAATCCCTTCTTTGATGCAGAAAATTCAGAGTTAGAATATCTTCAACAGATGATTGTCTAGCTGTTGTCTGAATGAAGACTCTCAGCATAAGCGAGAGACCCCTCTCTCTGGCTTTTCTTCGCGAACGAAGATTCAGGACGGACTCATGATCCCACGCTTTGTACAAACGCGTTGGTGACTAAAAAGGCCAATCCGGGACAAACAGGTCCGGTTGCAGAAAGCACAGTGGAAAGTCTCCTTGGGTGACGTTTCCGGGTTGTGGTTCTTTCTGCGTTGTCGTTTCTCTTCTGGGGCCTCTGCCGCGCTATGGGCCTGGTGGTGGTGCTGGCGCTGGCGCTGGGGCCTCTGC
>CM028782.1:4308415-4323015 GCA_016801065.1 Sceloporus tristichus | reverse complement strand
CTTTTCTGTCACCCCGATCTTGCCTCCGTTTGCCCCTTCTGCCCTTCTCCTTCCTCCTATATATGTGTGTGTGTATATATGTGTGTGTGTGTATGTACATATATACACACATGTATGTGTGTATATATACATGTGTGTATGTATATACATGTATGTATATCTATGTGTATACATAGATATTTACATACATATATGCATGTATATATATATACATACATATACATACATAAACATATATGTGTGTCTGTATACATATATACATGTATGTGTGTGTGTGTGTGTGTGTATCTGAATATATGTATATTTGGACACCACACACACGTGCATACTTGCATACACATACTCGAGACCACACATGGCGGGAATTGTGCGCATTGCTAAATTGCTGAAACACAATAAAAATAGAAGAAATGCGAAACAATTATTCACGTGAGGCTAGCATTCACGTGAAACAGGAAATGCCCCCCTTCTTCACCCTGGAAGCGTAAAAGTTCTCGATGCGTTCAGAACCCCACTGAGGATGCGCAAGGGTGCCAATTCGAATAGTTGAATCCACATGGTATGATAACTTATGTTGCATCCGCTCAGCTTTGCCTCAGGAATGACCACAGTTTCACTCTTCACGTGTGACAATTAATCACATGAATTGGCTTAGATTCGAATTGAATCCACTTCCCCTTCCCTTCGGAATGGCTTTGGATTGGAGTTCCAGTTTTCACGTGTGCAAATAAAATTGTACTGTATCAGAGCTTGGATTTAATATCTTGTGTATTAAGTGATGTGACGCATGTATTTATTATTTAAATATTAACATTTAATTGTTTATCTATCTGGAGCAATGTTGCTGATATGAACATTTCCCAATCTCAGTGTTGTGACATTCCTCTTACTTAAAACGCTCTTCCCATCCTAGTTTCATAGTGGATTGTGAGACTTCATTTTTAACTTCCACAGGCAAAGGCTTCTGGGGCATGGAGTTTCGCATTATATGAAGCATGCGCTCCGCATCCAAGCACTTCCTCACTGAACTCCATATGAAGCCACTGGATGGCAGCATTAGATGACTATTAAACACAGAGTCAAGAATAGCATGGACATATTTATCTTTTCTTTGTGGCTGAATTCATTAACAAATATAAATCTCATTTTTAAATTAATTTTTAAAAATATTTTTAAGTTTCCTTTTACAGTGATCCAACAAAAAATAAATATTACATTTCAACCCAAACTAAACTAAGGAGTTTATCACACGGGAGGAATTTATCTTAATTTCGAATGAAAAGAAAGTGGGGCCAGAACGCATTCATGTGAATTCGCTAGTTCGGCGAATTTACGTGAATTCGAATTTGAATCCAGAAAAAACGGAGGTACTCGTGATAGGTACTCCTGGTCCAGGGAAGGAGATTTGCCATCCAGTCCTGGACGGGGTCACACTTCCCCTAAAGGACAAAGCCCGCAGTTTGGGAGTACTCCTGGACTCATCCTTACATTTATCATTTCAAGTGGATGCGATGACCAGGAGTGCTTGGTACCAGCTTCAGCTGATATGCCAACTGTGTCCTTACCTGGACAAAACGGACCTTGAAACACTGGTACATGCGCTAGTAATCTCTCGCTTAGATTTCTATAATGCGCTCTTCATGGGGCTACCTTTGTACCAAGTTCGGAAGCTTCAACTAATCCAAAATACAGCAGCCAGATTGGTCACTGGAACTTCCAGATCAGACCATATAACACCGGTCTTAAAATCCTTACACTGACTGCCAATTAGCTTCCGGGTGCAATACAAAGTGTTGGTTATTACCTTTAAAGCCCTACACAGCTTGGGCCTGAGTTACTTGAGGGAACGCTCCTCTCTATGCAATCTGCCCTGCACTCTCAGGACAACTGGGAAGAACCTACTTGACTATCCTAAAGTGAGATTAACAGCTACTTCCCAAAGAGCATATACTGCTGCTGCCCCAAATGCTATGGAACAACCTTCTGGATGAGATCCGCCTCATATCTATCTTAGATGCCTTTAAGAAGGCTTTAAAGATGGATCTGTTCTGGCGAGCCTACCCCCCCAGATCTTCTATAAAGAAGAATGGTTCACCTTAGGTCAGAATTGCCATGTATTGATTTTATTGTAGCAGTTTTAGATATTGTATTTAGGGCCTGTTACAGACTGCCAAAATAAAGCTGCTTCGGGTTTCTTTGGAGGTATGCTGTTTAAGTGATGCACCCTAAGAATCCGGAAGCTGCACCAAAGCTGCCCTCCAGTGCTTAGGAATGGAGTGTGTCTTTGGCGCGACCTCCGGACTCTTAGGACCCATGCATCATTTAAACAGCATACCTCCAAAGAGACCCAAAGCAGCTTTATTTTGGCAGTCTGTAACAGGCCTTAGATATGTATTTTAGATCTTGTATCATTGTATTCTTGTTGTAATCCCGCTTCGATCCATTGGGAGAGGTGGGAAATATAAATAAAATTTTATATTATTATTATTATTATTATTATTATTATTTATTAATTATGCAGTTGTTTTTTCAGAATGCAATCCTAGGCATGCCTAATCTGGTGTACATTCATATGAACATATTTCCAGGTCAGGATTGTGCAGGATGGATTGATCAGTGGAGACCATACAAGGTGGCTATATGTGCTCAGAAAAGGAGGGCACAGATTGTGGGCATCCTGGAGCCATCTGGTTGCAGAAATAGCCTCTGGCTTGAAGCAGCCAGGCGCTGAGGTTCTTTTCCAGTCAAACAATGAAACAATTGTCACTGTCCACTGTTCTTTTTTTGGTATACCGTCTGATTGTTTCAAGCTGACAGCACTGAGAAGCAGAACCACAGTACCAGTGTATAATAGCCACTATAAAAATATTGTCTTAAAAAGACACAAACAAATAAAAAGCACAGTATTCATATAATCATTGATTTGGAAGAGACAACTAGGGCCATCCAGTCCAACCCCATTCTGCCATGCAGGAAATCACAATCAAAGCATCCCCGACAGATGGCCATCCAGCCTCCAAGGAAGGAGACTCCACTGCACTCCGAGGAAGGAGTGTATTCCACTGTCGAACAGCCCTTACTGTCAGGAAGATCTTCCTAATGTTGAGCTGGAATCTCTTTTCCTGGAGCTTGCATCCATCATTCCAGGTCCTGGTTTCTAGAGCAGCAGAAAACAAGCTCCTCAATATGACATCCCTTCAAGTATTTAAACAGGGCTATCATATTCACCATTACTTTCTGTATAGTAAACTAACTGAAACTGGCGATCAGCCTAAACTATGGCCTGTTACAGACTGCCAAAATAAAGCTGCTTCTGGTCTCTTTGGAGGTATGCTATTCAAATGATGCATGCGTCCTAAGAGTCCGGAGGTTGTGCCAAAGCCACACTCCATTCCTAAGCACCGGAGTGCAGCTTTGGTGCAGCTTCCGGATTCTTAGGATGCATGCATCATTTAAACAGCATACCTCCAAAGAGACCCAAAGCAGCTTTATTTTGGCAGTCTGTAAAAGGCCTATATTATGGCTACACTCAGCAATATATGCTTTGTATAATCGTGAATGCTCCAACTATAGACTTTTCCTTTCTACTGCATACACTTACATTTAGTTGCTGTGACTGTTCCCATTTGTGTTCTATTAAGTTTCATTCCTTTGCACAAAATTTCACAGGCAACTTTGTTCATGCTGGGTGTGGATGCGGGCAGCGTAGGAGTAGCCAGGTAGCCCTGCCTCGCCAAATCCCATTCCCCCAAGCTTCTTTAAACCTGACATTAAATGACAGAACCTTGCAAATAAGGAACAACTGCACCTTTTCACCGCTAGATGGAGAACCGCATTGCCAGCTGCTTCACAGCCATTAGGAATTATTCTCTCTGACTAGGTAATAATGCCTAATGCCAGTGAAGCAACTGGCAATGTGGTTCTCCATGATTATTCTCTCTGGACTTTATCAGACAAGGGAAATTGGAAGTATAATCCAATGGCAATCCGAGCGCAATCATGGGGTTTCACGTTATTGCGTGATAGACTACCCCACGCAAATTCGGGCAATGGGAAGTCAGTCCGAACGCAATCATGGGATTTAACGTTATTGCGTGATAGACTACTCCACGCAAATTCGGGCAATGGTATGCTATTTTCGAGCAATGAGAAGCCAGTTCGAATGCAATTTGTATTCACGTAAATTTGCTGAAATAGAGAATTCACATGAATGCATTCTGGCCCTACTTTCTTTTCATTTGAAATTAAGGCGGGTTACAGACCGGTCTGCCGCCGCCTCCATTTCTGCCGCCAGGAAGCCTCATCCTCCAAACAGGGAGGCTTCCTGGCGGCGGAAAAAGAAGCCGAAAAAAGCGGCTTCTTTTCGCATCGTACTTGCAATGCACGGTTGTGCAAATGGCGCACTCGTGATGACGCAAGGCAAGGGGGACGTCTGGACGCTAAGCGTCCGGCACGTAAAGATGGCGGCGCCCATGTGTATAGGGCACTGCCATCTTTACGCCCTCATCATGTGCTAGAGGCGAGGCCGGTATGGATGCTAGGTCCTCGGCCAACCCCTAGCACATGACGGGGGCGCCGCAAAGGCCCGTCTGTAACGGGCCTAAGAGAAATTCCTCATGTGTGATAAAGTCCTCTGACTAGGATTTTTTCTCCCTGACTATGTACAATTTGTATGCAGAGAGTATCATAAGAAGACCAGGTTCAGACATAGAAGAAGGAGGTGTGAAGATAGGAGGAAGGATCGACAATCTAAATTATGCAGATGACACCATACTACTAGCATAAAAAACATCACAAACTTGGAACAATTACTAAAGAGGGTCAAAGAAGAAAGTGCAAAGACAGGCTTAATGCTGAACCTTGGGGCCCATTACAGACGGGCGTAAAATACATCCTGGGGATGTACTAGGGTTAGGGAAAGTGCGTGCCTTACGCACGCACCTAACCCTAGTACGTCCCCAGGACGTACAAAATGGCGGCGCCCTATACACATAGGGGCCACCGTTACAACGTCACGAAGGCACCACCTCCAAATGGGGCGGCGCGGACGTGACGTCTTTGTGCCGCGTGAGGGCGCATAGAGCACCCTTTCCGCAGCGCTAGAAGGAGCTCCAAAACGGAGTTCCTTCCGCGATTTGCGTCGCTGGCGCAGCCTTTAGACGGCTGCGCCAGCGACGCAAAGGAGAAAGGGGCCGGGCAGCCCCTTTCTCCTCTTCCCCGCCGCCGTCGGGTGTCCTTGGGCATGAAGCCCGAAGGATACCCCTTTCCAGGGGCGGTCTGTAACACGCCAAAGAAAACAAAAATAATGATCATGGAGGAACTTTTACCATCTTGACCCTCCGGACACGTTCCAGCTTGTCAATATTCTTCCTGAGCATAGGAAATAAACAAGATGAGCTTGAAAAAAGGAAGATAAGTATGACTTAATAGGCATCGATGAAACTTGGCGGGATGAGCCTCATGACTGCAATGTAGTAATGAAAAAGTATAGCTGATTCCAAAGAAAGAGGCCAAACAGGAAAGGAGGAGTAGCTTACTTGTGCCATTGCCAAGTCACACAGTAGCCTTTTATGGATTCACATCATTGATATAGGCATGTTACAGACTGCCAAAATAAAGCTGCTTTGGGTCTCTTTGGAGGGATACTGTTTAAATGATGCATGCATCCTAAGGATCCGGAAGCTGCACCAAAGCTGCACTCCGGTGCTTAGGAATGGAGTGTGGCTTTGGCGCGACCTCCGGACTCTTAGGACCCATGCATCATTTAAACAGCATACCTCCAAAGAGACCCAAAGCAGCTTTATTTTGGCAGTCTGGAACAGGCCATAGTGACCCAACTTTGACATAACCAGCAAGGTTAATTCCCCAGCTGTATTAAGTTAAAATACTTCATTCGCTTAATAATATTATTTTACCAGAGATAGCAAAGGTTGAATCTAGGACCTTTTTTTTGCATGCAAAACGGGTACACTTTCATTGAGTTACACTCCTCCATAATACATGCCCCAATATTATTTAGTAGCATCTTCCAAGGATAACCTCAGCAGATAAAATCACCTGTTTTCTCTCTAGCTTTGATTTTCAGTCAATTTATGATGCTTATTATAGGAAGCTCATACAAAATTTACCAGCCTCAGCTAAATCACCTGTAGCAATACTTTGGCATCATAAGACTGCTCAAATATTAGCAAAGGAAGTGTACTGGCAAAGCTTACAGCATGTAATGAAGAAGCCATTTTAATGCTTGAAGACAGCACTGTATTTAGATGCCAACTGATCAGAGACAACATACAATCCCACGTTTTCTTATTCCTATGAATCTCCTCTTGTGCAAAAGACAAGCTGTTTTTAACAGAAGGAACCCATCGTTGTGTCTCTAATCCTTTATAGGCTTTGTAAGTTGGTGCTACGATTAGTGTATATCAAGCTAGCAATGCAGGGATGCCTTGCGCTTGTCATCTTACTCCGTTGATGTTCTCCGTTGTCCTATCCCACGATTTTGGTTGTTAGAAAAATGTTTTCCTATGAGTTCAGATTTCCACCTCATACATTTGTGTAATTCTTCTAGACACAAAGGCCTGTTCCAGACTGCCAAAATAAAGCTGCTTGGGGTCTCTTTGGAGGTATGCTGTTTAAATGATGCATGGGTCCTAAGAATCCGGAAGCTGCACCAAAGCTGCCCTCCAGTGCTTAGGAATGGAGTATGGCTTTGGCACAAACTCCGGACTCTTAGGACCCAGGCATCATTTAAGCAGCATACCTCCAAAGAGACCCAAAGCAGCTTTATTTTGGCAGTCTGGAACAGGCCAAAGGTGACATATTTGAATATTTCTTTTGTTGTTTCTTGAAAGTAGAGTAGGGATGGTTGGGAAGATAACAGCCCTGCAAACATAATATTAATAATAATAATATGTTTTATTTGTACACCGCTTTTCCTATGATCAAAGCGGTTTACAGCATACATTTGCATATACAACAAAGCAAGTAACCAAAAAAAACCAAAAAAACAAAAAAACTCTGCTTCTCTCCCCTCAAGATGGTGGTCGGGGGAGGGCTCTTCAACTTGGCAGGCAGAGGCCTGTTGTTTCCTGCCTGCTTCTCTCCCCTCAAGATGGAGGTCGGGGGAGGGCTCTTCAACTTGGCAGGCAGAGGCCTGTTGTTTCCTGCCTGCTTCTCTCCCCTCAAGATGGTGGTCGGGGGAGGTTGGAGCCATCTAAAGTCTGAGCATGTTACAGAAACACATTAGAGTTATTTGTAAAATAAATGTACTGTTTATTTTTAAAATAAAAGAAATATACTAGTAATAATAATAATAAGTCTGATTTGAGTGGAACAAAAAAAGCAGTATGTTCTTTTGTACTCCATTTAAATGCAACTGGCCTTCCATTTTTGCAGATTTGACGTTTGCAGATGTGCAGATAATAATATGTGCTCTTTAGGAATATCTAGATTCTCTAACATGACTGTGCCAGATGTTGCCCATAGAAATAGATAGAGTCACACTGGAAGACCTAGAGATTTTGTATTTTGTTTAATTGTTTGGTTCTTTGTTTGAATGGATCCCCTTTGAGAACGGAGAGTAGTTTTGTTTGTTTGCATGTTCCACTTTGCTCTACAGGAACTTTGGAACAGATTATATTGAATGATAAAGAAGGCTGAAGGCAGTGAGGAGGAGAAGGGCGGGAGATGAAAGAGAGAGAACCACGCAAGCTCTGGTGGTTTGGCTTTGGCCAGAGCTACATAGATGTGCATCAAATATAGCCAAGATTGATAGTCATGTTTGATTTTATTGTTTTCGTTTGTTGTTATCCGCCTTGATCCAATACAGGAAGTGGTGGGATACAAATAATAATAATAATAATAATAATAATAATAATAATAATAATAATAATCCAGACTGAACTGGGCCTTGAGGATGCCTCTGACCAGCTGACCATGTCCTAGGAGGAATGACTTAGGGAGCTAGGGATGTTTAGCCTGGAGAAGAGAAGGTTAAGAGGTGATATGATAGCCCTGTTTAAATATTTGAAGGGATGTCATATAGAGGAGGGAGCAAGCTTGTTTTCTGCTGCTCCAGAGACTAGGACCCAGAACAATAGATGCAAGTACAGGAAAAGAGATCCCACCTCAACATTAGGAGGACCTTCCTGACAGAAAGGGCTGTTTGACAGTGGAACATACTCCTTCCTCGGAGTGTAGTGGAGTCTCCTTCTTTGGAAGTCTTTAAGCAGAGGCTGGCTGGCCATCTGTCAGGGATGCTTTGATAGTGAGTTCCTGCATGGCAGAAGGGGGTTGGACTGGATGGTCCTTGGGGTCTCTTCCAACTCTACGATTCTATGACCTATTTGCTAAGGCCAAATATGTTCCCTCCTGCTCAGCAAAACCAAACCCAGAGTTCGATACTCCCTTGCAGAAATCTGTGTCCTAAAAAGCAACCTTGAACCCAAAAAGCTTTTATTTCTACCCTCAATCCTAGATCTTTTGCATGGCCTCCAATTGCTGTGCTTTAGGGGAAGGGACTGTGACTTGGTTAAAACTGACACCCTGCAGCTTCCTCCCACTAACTGGGACTATTTGGAGTTTGAGAGAGATGATGAGAGATGATGAGATGAGAAATCATGAGATTTGAGAGCTTTGTTTTTAGAATCATAGAATCATAGAATCGTAGAGTTGGAAGAGACCACTAGGGCCATCCAGTCCAACCCCATTCTGCCATGCAGGAACTCCCAATCAAAGCATCCCTGACAGATGGCCATCCAGCCTCTGTTTGAAGACCTCTAAGGAAGGAGACTCCACTGCACTCCAAGAAAGGAGTTTGTTCCACTGTCGAACAGCCCTTACTGTCAGGAAGTTCCTCCTAATGTTGAGGCGGAATCTCTTTTCCTGCAGCTTGCATCCATTGTTCCAAGTCCTAGTCTCTGGAGCAGCAGAAAACAAGCTTTGTTTTTGTTGTTGTTGTTGTTTCACAGTTCGGTCTCACTCTGTCAATTGCTTGGTCTTTTCTGTCTTCTCTCTTCTTCCCAACGTCTCCCATTTCCCCTCATCCCCCCACTAATAAATACTCCACTTTCTCCCTGTAGTCTGCTTTGTAATTAATGCTTTCATGTAATTTCACTACTACTCGCCTCTTGTGTGCAAAGATTTTAGGCCTTTATTCCCCCCCCCTCAACCTTTCCACCGAATGAGATTAAACTCATGTTATTCCAATGTAATTTAGAATTTGGTGCTTCCGGTTCTAGTATCTTTCAATTCCTTGTGTGATATTCATTATTATTATCAGCATTGTATTCCCTGTAGCTTTCCCCCCTAAATCCTTAAGTCCTTTAAAATTAAATTTGTATTGAAGTTTTCCTTCTCTAGAGTCCATAGTTCTTGCTTCTTGGACACATCCACCCATTCTTTTAATAGCCTGTTTTGTGCCTCTTGTAGAGAGAATAATACCAGTAGTAGCAGTAAAAAATATCAATATATAAACCTATCCATTCGAGACAGATGACCATTTGGAATGAGTGTAGGATTGTCATATTCTACATCTTCAAATCCAGGCATCAAATCTGCATGTCATGCAAATTATTCTCATCATGGAAATTGCTCCAATCGTTGCTTTTTCCTCCATACCATTTCTGTCCAGTTAAAACCATTATAGAGTAATGTTTAGACTTAGAACAGGCTCATACCTATGCTTAGCAATGGAATGAACTGTGTGACGATGGCCAACTATCTGTCACTAAACCTGTTTGTAGGATTGCTGTGCGGATGAAACATATCAAGGGGATACGTACATTTATGTTGTTGTTGCTAATGACGTCGCGAGTGCGCCATTGGTGTCTTGCAGCGTCATTAACGCGCCGCAACAAGAAGTGCCATTTGGGGGCTTCTTTTTACTGCCACGGAGGAGCCTCGCAGTTTGGCCACTGAGGCTCCTCCGCGCAGCAAATGAAGGCGCAGGCAGACTGCCCGTTTTGGGCAGTCTATAACGCACCTCTGTTTCTTAAAATACCATGTAGATCATGCAGGCTAATTTAAAACTTTAGTAAAATGAAAGCTTACCTTATTTGTATTGTTAAGCCTTCGGCTTAACAATACATTGCATAAAAGAGGATCCCCTGCAGACAACAATGGTACACTTTTGTGAACTCTGGATCAGTGGGGATTTGGGTTGTATAAATGTAAAGATAAGCAAATTTCAACTTCAAGAGAAACAGTAGCATTGGACTGAGAACTCACTTATTTTGAAAAGTGGTGTCATGGGTACTGACATAGCAATGTTAGTTTCTTACTGGAATCTAAGGCCTGTTACAGACTGGCAAAATAAAGCTGCTTCGGGTCTCTTTGGAGGTATGCTATTTAAATGACGCATGGGTCCTAAGAGTCCAGAGGTCGCTCCAAAGCCACACTCCATTCCTAAGCACTAAAGGGCAGCTTTGGTGCAGCTTCCGGATTCTTAGGACGCATGCATCATTTAAACAGCATATGTCCAAAAAGACCCAAAGCAGCTTTATTTTGACAGTCTGGAACAGGCCTTAATATTATTACAGCCATACAAAATCCCATTTAATTTATATTTCTCCCTTTCACCCAAATTCTTGCTAGCGTTTCTGTCTTCAAGATCACTACAGTAAATTGTGCTTTGTACTTGCCCTTCTTCATCAGAGGTTTAAGAGGTGATATGATAGCCCTGTTTAAATACTTGAAGGGATGTTATATTGAGGAGGGAGCAAGCTTGTTTTCTGCTGATCCAGAGACTAGGACCTGGAGCAATGCATGCAAGCTCCAGGAAAAGAGATGACAGTAAGGGCTGTTCGACAGTGGAACAAACTCCCTTGGAGTGTATTGGAGTCTCCTTCCTTGGAGGTCTTCAAGCAGAGGCTTGGATGGCCATCTGTCAATGGGGATGCTTTGGTTGTGATTTCCTGCATGGCAGAATGGGGTTGGACTGGATGGCCCTTCTTGGGGTCTCTTCCAACTCTATGATTCTATGATCAGAGATTCGACAAATGGCTGATAATTATTCCCTTTCCCAGCCGGGTGAAAGTTGTTATTATCCCTTGACAGGTGGCATAAATTACTTGTCAAAGGCTTTCCTATGAATGAGACGCAGAGCGGTACCCAGGTAATAGAAGTCCAGACTTAGCTCTATAACCAGACTGCAATAATTTCAAGGCCTAGAGATCCCTACCTTTGCTTCCTATATAACCTTCTCTTCTTCCCCTCAAACCTTTCAAAAAGCAGACATTGGGATATGCAATACTGTGCCTTGGTTGCTTATAGCTGTCAACATTCACCCTTTTATCCGAAATGAACATAACAGCTCCCTATCCTGCATGGCAATCCATTCCTCATTTTTCTATTATGAAAAGCTAATAGACTTTTATGGAAATCACTCGAGTCACTTATTAATGTAAATTGTGTCCCTTGTATGCTTAACTCTAAGCAATGCTTGCCTCTCAAAGGTACACATTTTGCAGTCTTCTGATTAATTGTCTCATTTGGGCACTATCAGGTGATGTTCCAGATGGGTCCAAAGATGTAAAAGGTGATGCAGAGACAGAATTATTTGCAGCCTATGCTAATATGCTCCAAGAAAGCTAAAATGAACTGAAAACTTCCCATTGTACCCAGTAGCTATTTTTCATCAGCTTCTCATAGCATTTTGCTATAGGTATAAGAGCATATATTCAGAGTAGTGACAGTACAATTTCCACAATGTACATGATCAGAATGTAGACTTTCTGCAATGCAATAAGCTGTATTTTGAAGGACCTGTCGGGGTTTGGGAAGTATGATAACTGCAAGTGTTAGGGCTTTATCACACATGAGGAATTTGTCTTAATTTCGAATGCAAAGAAAGTGGCGCCGGAATGCATTTACGTGAATTTGCGAATTGCGTTCGAACTGGCTTCCCATTGCCCAAAATTGTGTGTGGTAGTCTATCACGCAATAATGTGAAACCCCATGATTGCATTTGGATTGCCATTGGATTGTACTTCCAGTTTCCCTTGTCTGATAATGTCCCTAGAAAAGGCAAGGAAGGTCACTTAGATTATGGTAATAACCCTGGCATTTCCTATTGCAAAGTTTGATGCTTCCACTTGCCCCATGCTAGCTATGGGCCTGTTAGGAGGCAGTGCATCACTTGTCCTAATAGACCAGAATCCATAGGTTTTGGTGGGTTTTTCGGTCTATGTGGCCATGTTCTAGAAGAGTTTCTTCCTGACGTTTCGCCAGCATCTGCGGCTGGCATCTTCAGAGAATGCTTGCCTAGAAAGGACTTGGGGATACATATTGTGTGACTTGGAAAGGCAGGAGTGATTTGCATGTGTATTGTTTTGTTGCTAATGGCAGGTCTGAGGGTGGGAGAGTCTGCAAAAGATGCCAGCCACAGATGCTGGCGAAACGTCAGGAAGAAACTCTTCCAGAACATGGCCGCATAGCCCCAAAAATCCACAAAAAAACTATGGATGCCGGCCATGAAAGCCTTCGACTTCACAGACCAGAATCCATTAGACAGGATGTGTTTTTCCTTGTGGTAGTGTCACATGATTTATTGTTATTGCTTATTTTGTATTATTCCTCTGTTGTAAGCCGCCTGGATTCCTAGTGATTGGACGACATACAAATAAATCATATTATTATTATTATTATTATTATTATTATTATTATTAAGTTTTTAATGTGATTTTAAGCTCATTTTTGCCTGTCAAGCTCATAATCCAAAGTAGTGCTCACATTCAGTATGGCATGAAACCACTGCAGAAGGACATTATACATGTCCGCTGAAGGAAACCTCACCACATCTCTAGGCTGTTGGTTCAACGGTCAAATTGCTTTTACTATCAACAAATGCCTTCCAATGGTCAATTGAAATCTTCCCTCCTGTAACTTGAAACCATTAGACCTGGTCCTACTCTCTGGAGCATCAGAGAAAAGGCCTACTCCCTCCTCTTTGTGACAGCCCTGGAGGTATCATAAATTACCGTAACTAAATTTTTCAGAGTCCTTGTTGGGATGATTGATTTTGTGTGAACACATACAGCTAGACATTTAGGGGGACATGTGCCCTTGAAAATGAACTCTTCCCTTTGTATACTTCCAGCAAGCCATCTCCTCCCTTGTCTATTTCAAGTCCCATAGACGGTCATTACTGTCCCCTGATTCCCCATTCAGTTAACCGATGGAACAAAACTTTATTGATTAGCTGCTTGCAGGGGACAGTTGTAAGTTCATTTATCTGATAGATTTTTTCTCCAGATAGCAATTTTTTTAAACTGGGTACCCTTCGAAAGGGCATGCATCTAAGAGTAGCTTGCTCCTAAAGTGCCATAGTGCTCCAACCCATTTCCAAAAGGGTTTACATTTCTGCATTGCTAACAGTCTGTGCTCTGAAAAGGAACTCATCGGAACTGACATTTTTCAAAATGGGTTTTCAAACAAAGCCAAGCGATGTTGTTTCAGTTTAAGGACCTTCACAGGGCCAGAGAACGCCTAAAAATAGCCGTTAAAAATTGGCAGGTTGTTTCAGTATGGTTGGTACTTCCGTGTAACTGAAAAACACTGATGACCTCTCATGGAATAATGAGACCAGACTCGGAGAGCTGAGTTAAATAAGGGCCACTTTAATGACCTAGAGTCTATTTAATCTGTAACAAACCTGGATTCGGCTGAAGCCAGGTATCACCCTTGACTACCAGCTCAGCCTTCTCTTGAGCGAAATACCTGAGCCCATTGGGGCAATCCAATAACTGGGTTGTCCTACTGCTGGCCATCTATATGATTGCTGGATGAGCAGTTCAGAATACAGTGCGGGGCGCAAGGGGCAGCATGTCCCATTTGGATGAATGGGGTGTGTGCCTGTGGCGAGCATGTGCCGCCATGCTGCCGCACCACTGTGCTGCTGCGCCACTGCATGCATGAGCCCCATTTACTTGAATGGGACTTGAGCATGTGGAGTATTTGGCTTACATGGGGTGTGTGTGTGTCCGGAACGGCTCCCCCGCGTAAGCCAAGGGCTCTCTGTAGTTCTCTATTGCTCAGTAAGAGACTACTGAGCATGCACAGTGGCAAAATTAGACTCAGACAATGACAGCATGGCTCTTGCACCAAGCATAGGGTTGCTTTATCACCCCGATAGCCAGTTATTATCCAATTTCTAGGCATGCCTCCCAGTTTGGACCATCATTTGTCTCAGATTCCAAGCTTCCGTTTTACAAAAAGTAAGTTTCTAGGCTCGAGATTAAGTGGAATACATATTATTATTATTATTATCATCATCATCATCATCATCATCATCATCATCATCATCATCATCTTGGAGGGCCCCAGCGACGGCAAAAGGGCTGGCAAAGAGGGGGAGGCCTCCAGCGCTGGCGGCCCCTGCCGGATCTTTCCTGGCCTCTGACGGGGCCTGGGACCCCGTCAGGGGCCAGCAAAGAGGAGGAGGCCTGGCCCCCGGGGATGGAAGCTCCACCCCCGGCATGCGGCTCTGCCCCCGGAGGGTGGAAGCTCCACCCCCGGCATGCGGCTCTGCCCCTGGAGGGTGGAAGCTCCACCCCCGGCATGCGGCTCTGCCCCCGGAGGGTGGAAGCTCCACCCCTGGCATG